>JAQFYM010006924.1:0-11058 GCA_034694785.1 Agrenia bidenticulata
TTGTCTTTATAATTCAGTAATAAAAATATTACACATTTTTGGGGTCCCTAAAAATCTAAAAAGCCCAAAGGGTTAAGAGACTAAATTTTGTTAAATAAAAAGTAACAAATAAATTGCATTACTATACATTGTGTTTTATCAAAAAAAATCAGAATATAAACACGCCAAAGTTGGCAGCATTATAAGAGGCAGGCAAAGTTTAAACTAGTGTTCATCTTTGCTTTCTATTTTTAAATGCTTGTATATGTTCTTATAGTTTTAACATTAAGAGCGTAGACGGTGAGCTTGATTTTTTGTTCCTTAGGCATAAACAAAAAAATCATCTTATAACGAAATTTTCCCAGATTTAATTTTTTTTTCATAAAAAAATATTGTCTTTTATTTTTTTTGTTTTTAAGGCCTAATTACACAAATCTCCATACCGTTTTTTAACATTATTTTACTAACCGGGTAACCGGTTTACTCGTTTTTTAGATTATGGAACCGGTTAAACCAAAGACAGAGAAAACCCGGTTAATTGGCTACCTTAGATGCCCACAAATATACATTTTTTTACCTTTTGCACAAACATTGACTTGTTCAATAGTGTTTAATTTGGTTTCCGAGGTAGAGACATTATTAATTAAACAAAGGTGTATTTTTAGTTTTATAAATTAAACAACTTTTGGTGCACAAAAAACATAATAATCACTGTTTTAAACTATTTGTATATGAAAAACTTACGTTTATTGGTCATATTTTTATGATGCGCGTATAAAATAGCCTTGCTTTTTACAATTGTGCATATATATTTACTAGCCATTCTAAACGTATGCCAGTAAGGGGATTTTCATTTAAATGATAATGCAAGGTTTGTAGATCTACTATAGTTTTGAATTTCCTTCTGCTAAAATGTAAAAAAGAAAATGCAATATGCGCTACTAATTACAGAACGCCTACAAAGATACATGTAATGTACCGCCTTATAAATCCCATTTATTTATACCGTGGACCGATATTTTTTCTCTTATTGAAATCATGATTGACTCATAGAATATAGCAACACGTAATCTACGAACATATCTGATAGGTGAAATGATAAAGTCTTATAGTAAAACTGCCAAGAAACTAACGGTAGCCTCTTGTTTTGATTCTTGTGTAAAATACTTAAATAAATCAAAAAAATATGTCAGTCGGTTATACTTTTTATTAAAAAATACACTTTACTATATTGTAGATAAACGAGTTACCAGCCATAACAATGAAACTGAATTAAATGCAAGTTTTTTTATGTTTTAGTAAAAAATATTAATGCTCTGGCTTAAACTTGGATATGTGCAAATTTATTAAAAAGCAAAATAATGAAAAATTTTTGAGTTAAATATTTTAGTATTTTTATTTATATTTTAGTAATATTAAAATACTACAAACGTTTCCTAAACAAAAAACCCTTTCAAAAAGCAACTTGTAGTTTATATACACAAGAAGTTCCTCAAAAAAATAATTACACATTTGATTTCTTTTTGTTTTTACTGCAGTGCAAATGATATTTAAATATATTTATTCATTCAAATCGTATTATTTTATACTTTACTTGCAAAAAAACAATTTTTTATGTGTATGGATGATTTGTTTTTCTTATTGCGTGTTCAGAAAATTTCCCGTAGGAAAAGTTTTCCATTGGGAATTTTAATTATATTTTTTTAATGAATAAAAAAATGCCCAAGAGAGCTTCCCTTGGTCATAAAAATCACCAATAAAAAAAAAATCTTTTTATATGGGAAAATAAATATTAAGTATATAAAAATCTCATGGACATATTTTTTCCAATGGATTTTCTCCCTTTTATTTGGGCTAAAAATCTCCAATGGAAACTTTATACACACGCCCTTAAAATTTCTCTACTAGTAAAACTGCAATAAATCGTAATTTACAAAAATATATGTTTATCCCAGTTTTTTATTATGCAATACAATTTTTGTGTTGTTTTTGTGTTATTTAAAATAAGTTTGAAAAAAAAATCAGCTATTGATGTTCGAGTCTTTGTTCCAAGCACTTTTTTATCCAGCGTGTTAGAAACATGCATGTCGTTTTAAAAACAAATACAAAGCTGTAAAAATGTTGTAGATATCGTTGGCTTATTTTGAAAACGTTTTTACTAGCAAAAAATGTTTTTTTGTGGAGGTTTTTGTACAAAAAAAAACAATTTTTACCCGAAAAAATTAATTAAGATAGTTTTACCTTTTAACTTCTACTAAAGTTTTTATAGATTATATATGGGATACAATATGCTTTACAAATTTTGTATTATGTTTTAATGAATTGCTATTGATATCATGCAATTTTATCTTTTGCAATATTCTCTAGTTTTAACTCGAATATCAGTATTTTTTATAAACATCGTTTGTGCTGTATTTAACAATTTTATTGTTTTTATTATTGCACAGTAAAACCTCTATTATATGTAATTTTTTGGGATCTTTTTATCCAAAAAATAACCCTTATTATTGAATAACTATATAAATGAGAAGTAGGAAAAATACAGAAGAAAAAATAAACTGAGTATAACCAATAGCAACTAATGAAGATTATCGAGTGATGAATACATCATGAAAAGGACAGCTATCGCAAAATATAGGCGCATATCAAAAAAAGCATACAATATATTATCAAGTTTATCAAGCCGGTTTTTATAGTTACTATAAATTTAGCAGCCTGTACAATAATCATTTTAGATATAAATCATACAATAACATATTATTTTTTTGGTAATACAATAGAAAAAACATTATAAAAAATGGTCAAATACGCATACTAGCCTGTTTCTGTGTTTAAATTTTCTTTTATAGGGTTTCTCGTATTTCAGTTTTAAGTTAAAGACATTGCAAACTTAATTCGGACACCTTAGTATGAATTTCTTCTAGAAACTTTCTGTGTGTCAAATATCAAGGATTTTTTCTTTTTCTCCTCATTCTTAATCTTATTAATTGTATTTTGCAGTGAAAATATTGAATTTAACAATATAAATATCTATTTACGATCATTGGAACAAGAAAGGGTTTCGGCATTAACATAATCTGCCAGACTGATATTCTCGTTTATGATATTGGTATGTGGGTTTTATAACTATTGTGTGATAGTACACTCGGCCTTTACTGTTTCTTCGTCCTTATCACTTTTCGTCTGGATACCTTGATTTTTGCAAAAGTTAAACACAATATTAACACAAGATATATTTGATTGATTTGATCTACTGGAATATACCAAACATACTGCTTGCACAGCATCCCATAAATTAAAATTTTCCACATCTTCCTAATTTTTCATCGTTAAATTTAATAATCTTAAAAGAAAAAAAATTTTTGTAATACACCTTTAAGTTATTTATTTTTCCTTGATAGTAAGGTTCGACAATTAACGTGACATTTGGTGGTAATAATAGAAAAGCAATATTGCTTTATCCTATGTCTGTACGTGCGCGAAAAAATTATTAATTATCAATAAAATATTTCTTTTTTGATGTTCATAATAAGATTTATCTTTGTTATATATTCATCAAAAAGCGTGCCTGTCATCCATGCTTTTTTAAACTTGCATAAATTAAATTAAAATTACAATCATCTTTATTTCTATAGGCTCGGTGCACTTCTCTTTTTACTATTATTCATAGATTCATTTTCTTCTCAACTGCAGATATCATTATATTTCCTGTTATTCTTAACTTTGATTTTTTTTTTTCGCAAAATTAATTTTTTTTTTAAATGTTTTGTCTAGAAGCATTTTCCAGAATAAGGCTAATTCATCAAAGTTATAAATATCTTAAAATCGATATTTTTCTTTTTATGCGAACAAGATTTCTAAAAAATTTAATGCACCGTATACATCTGCTGATCCACTCTCCCCACAAACTTTACTAAAAACAAGGTTTTATCATTTCTTCAATTTATCCATCCATTTGATGCTGCAAAATTTTACATTTCATAATGCTTACAATATTCTTGTGCCATTTCTTTTACTTTGGTTTCATATACTGATACGCCTTGTTGGCACAATTCATCAATACTACTATTACAAATTTGTTCGAATCTCCAAATTTTTCATTTCGGAATTTTGGGCCGCTCTTTTCGAACTCATATAAGTTGTTATAATTTCTTTTATTATTTTGAAAACAAAAAAAGCTAAATTGAGTATTGCTCAGCTGATTCATCAACACTGGTATTTTGTCCACATTTAAAATCTGTATGTCGGCTTTTTCTTTATTGTTTAAGCTTCGACTCTTCTTTCGATTTTTTATAATTTCAGTGGTCATTTAAAAGGGTAAGTGCGCCTGAATTATAAAGAAAAAAATTTGTATAAATGAGAGGAAATATATTGCCAATTAATAAAAAAAAAAATACAATATTTTGTGTTTGATATGTATCATTATCATTAGATATTACGAAAAATACAGTCAAGTAAAAAAGAAATGATCTTGTTTTTTTATGGTGCTTAAAGTTATAAAAATACCTGTTTTTGTTTTTTTATGGTGCTTAAAGTTATAAAAATACCTGTTTTTGTTTTTTTAAATTTTGTATCTTATCTAAATGAGGGGTCAAAAACTTAAGAAGTTACATAAATCGATGGTTTCTCTGAATATATTATTAGAATAAAAATTTACAAAATAATTGTTTCTGGCGATATTGTCAATAAAAATTTGTTGGGCTCTGATTTATGCAAAGGTTAGTTTTATAATGTTACATTACATTTTTAATTCTTTTTGCAAACCCTTTCCAAATATAAAAAAATACAAAAAACGTTTAATTTGTATAAAAACTGTATTTAACGTCACTTCCAAAAATGCTAATGTATACAAAAAAAAAACTGAGTGCAATTTTACTATCCATTTTTGTTACAACCAGTACAAAAAACTTTTAAGATGTTGAAAAACAATCAATGTTGATGTAAATACGTTTTATGTCAAAAATTGCTTTAAAACTTTATTTGCATGCAATAACGACATAACCTCTGTTAAACGGTTTTAGTTTGGCAAATTTTGCAATAACGTAATTGTAAAGACGTGTTTAGAAAAACATATGCGGCTTTACTATATCTTTAGCATATGTCTATTTGATCCTAATTTAAAGCATCTGTATTGATAGTTGTTTGTTTTCATGCATGCACGTTGTTTTTGTTTGCCTTTTTTGTAAACTCAAAAATAAATTAAAATATTTATTGAAACGCACAGGCGTCAGAACTGTCAAAGTAGTTATAATTCTTAACCATATGCATCTGTATTACATTTCACTTAAGCTTTTGTCAGCATATTGACATTTATTATTTGTAGGTCTTTTATAAGAGGTGTAAAGCGAGTTTCGCCGAACGCTTCGTAATAAGCAAAAAGTAAGTAATATATAACCTTTGACTTTATATAGGCGCAAAAATTATTTTTTCTTTGTTTTGGTAGTAGATTTTGCAATATATGTACGTAAAACAATTAAAGACACTTAAATATATAAACAAAAATGCAGGTAAAAAAAACTAAACAATATACTTTTTCTGTTTTTGTATTGAGTAGTGTTTTTATCTATTAAAATTAAAAACACTACCGAAAAAAAATCCAGGAGCCTTCTTTACTAAGAAAAAAAATCGCCTCCTAGTACTCTTGTGTCTTCTGGAGGACCTGATTAAAATTCTGATACGGTTTTTAGGCAGTATTTTTGTTTAGATTTTTGTGTTTCTTCGTATTCACAATCTAATTTTGCGCACATGTGCGCAAAAAACAGTCCCAACAAGCGCCTTTCTGTCTGGAAAAAATTCTAATGGTCTCATGTTTTTCTGTGTGTGTGGATTTCTATTGTTGTTACGTTTCTAATAAGTGCAAAGAAGTAAAGGTAACGATTTTTTCTTTATTAAATAAAAACACCCTGGTGCATTTGGCTAGAAATACAAATTTTAGCATTTAAGATATAATTTTAACAAATCTGCTCGTAGATTGTATTAAGATGAAAATTAAAAAGCCACGGAAAAAGCAAAAAATATTTAGGAAGACAACAATAGAAATGATAATAGTAAATGTAATTTTAAATTTATTTTTATTTATATAGAGTAATGTGGGTATCCTATACGACCGGTATGAAGTGCATAAAAAACATGAAAAATGTATGCAATACAAAATTTTGCAAACAATAAAGCAAGTATATATTGCTAACCACCTGCAAATAGAGTTTTTATTATATCGAAAACAAAAGCACTGCTGAAATGCAACCTACATTGGCAGCCCTGCTGCAACAATTTTTTACTGTTCAAATACGAACAAATAATATATCAAACCAATATGGTCGATAAATGTCAATTTGTTATGCCAGATATGTGTAGAAAAAAAAACAACACAATCTTTTGTATTTACAATGATTGACCCTTTTTTCACAACAGCAGACGAAAATTTGTAAATTGAGGAATATAAATTTAACACTAATAAGTTTAAGTGTAATTTTGATATTCTTCTTAAATGTCAAACAAACGGGGTAGCTAAAGTGACTGACAAAAAATATAGGCTGTAGAAAAAAACGCAACCGCCGCTTTAAGTTAAAGGTTGAAATTTGCCACGATCACTTGTTTAAGGGCATATTTTTTAAATTAAACTAAAACATTCATGAAACGAACCTTTTTTGTTTTAAAAATTCTAGAATACGCCCAATATGTGGTGGCTTCGGTTTTTTTTACTTCGCGGCGCTTTTTTCACACGTACTCTAACCTTACCCACACCGAAACTAACCCTAAATTATTTTATGTCATTTTGTAAACGTTTTACGCTAGTTTGAGCATTTCTTTAGTTTCATGTGTTTAAGTATTCTATTTTTGTTGTTTTTAGCATTTAAAAAGTCGTTTTTTTTCTTTAGGGGTCATTTTGTCCCTATAGGTGAGTTTTCCGCCGCCAAAATAATAACGGTAGGCAATGTGAAAGCTATAAAATTTATAATTTTATAAATGTTTATAGTACACAGACGAATATTGCATTAATTCCTCTCGTAAATTCCACAATGAAACTTTTTACGGACCAATATCATTTTAAGTAAAGATTGTTTGATGCAAACACCCATTTTTTAAGATATATTTACTTTTTTTTTAAAAAGAATATTATTTAAATGTCAAAATATTTCCTAGATGGCTGTCTATTAGAATGGAATCCGATATTAATAATGTGATAGTAATATGTCCGGTTTTTAATTTTACGTACTAAAATCCAATAATATATTTATTACCTTTCTGATTGTTTAGTTTTGATAGATTGGCATTACACTATCGCTTTTTTATGTTAAGCAATATGTATATGTCCTGTAGGTACTTAAAAAGACTAGTTGATTATACATACTTAAAAATATCAATTTTTTACCGCAAAGTTAGACCCACATTTTTATAAAGTTATAAATATGTTAAATATTTGTATATCACAGTAATATGAGATCAGATAAAAATTGCAAACTGAAATACATGATATACTAGTTGCTTTGCAAAGTAATTACCGCATATAATCTTTAGAAAAGAGCGAAAAAAATATGAGTAGGCAACATTTCTTTGTATTACTGATATAATATTTCAAATGTAGCATTACGGCGAAAAAATGAATGTTAAATGTTAGAAATAGCCAACATAATCAGCAAAATCTAATATTAATAATATCGATACTTTTTCTTATTTTTAGAAACTGACTTGTCTTATTTGGCGCCCTTATCATTGCACGCTTTACATCTATTTAGATGTTCACATCTGTGTAAACCTGCAGGTTTTACGCATACATAAAGAACTTTTGAAACGAGTAGGATTAAAAGTGATCGAAAAGAGATAATTTTAAGACTTTTAGTGTTAAAATAAAACACTATAAATATTTTTTTAAGATAAAAAAACACATAGTTATTTCCACATCCACTCGCTATACTTTTTTATTAGTTTTTATATTATAAATTTCGAACTTTTTTTAGACTTCTTTTGTTATTTAAGAGCTCAAAAATTGCTAGGAACATGTAAAACACTGTTAAAAAACATTTTTTTATACAGTTTTAGATTTTATAACACAAAATAAAATATAACTATTTGCTTATCGATTTATAAAATATTGCAAGGAGCCAGATTTATCTTCTAACGGAATACAGGCCTAGCATTTACCGATATCATTGTCGTGATTTTTTAAGCGTATATAAATTGCAAACTTTTTTATGCGTTTCTATTTTTTAATGTAAAGTACAGCTCAAATGACAATTTGCTACATAAAACCTATTCGTGTAGAAATCAATATTTGGGAAATTGTGTCTTTGTTTTATTCTTGGCTCTTATTTATGTAATTAGAGTACAAAAATTATATTTGGCCTACGAAAAACTATATTCTAATATTATTCTACGTTTTACACGTTATATAGTTTACGGCCGTTAAAGGCATGGCAGTTAAACAAAAAAGTAATTGAACTACACGATGTTTCATTTATGTGCGTAAAATACAAAATAAAAACTTTACATATCCCTAGTTTTTTTTTCTATAACACAAACAAAACTCTTTTTATACAGTTCTATACAATCATTCGATGGTTTTATATAATGCATAACACGAAAAAAAAAACAACATAGTAATAAAATGATGTTTGTGTTAACGATTTTACTTTTACAATGTTTAAATACAATTACCATAATACATTATTTATACAAACATAAAAATTTAAAAAATTGTTTTTTTATAATTTTGAGTCATAAATGCAAAAATATTCATTTTTATTGTAAATTTGTTCTAACCCTTTTGCTAGCCTATGTTAAAAAAAGTTTAAAAATAGTCAGGGTCGCATTTTGGCAACGAAAATTTGCCCGGCCGGGACATTTTTCGTTCGTTAAAAATATGTCTGGTTAGAAAAAATTATGGTTAAAGTACTGTTGGCATGACAGCGGGTACCAACTCGATACAGTTTGTTAACTACACCACAGCTGTGGTCGATACAGACAGTTCTTACTATTATTTGAAAATGTACTCCTTTGCAAGGTAAAAAAATGTACAAATATAATTTGCAAGGACTCTTGATATTAGTTGAAAAACCATAATGCAGTAATTTTAAATTTAAGTGGTTTAATAATGCTTATAATAAAACATAATTTTTATTATATACTACAACCCAATAGTTTTACTTCCAACTTTGTCTGCAAAGTGGGCACTGTCATTTTGTATTGAGAACATTTTCCATGCAGTGATCGTGCATCATGTGTTTACATTTTCCAGTCACTACAGGGCAAGTAAGATTTGTTTTATCACCTTTACAGGCCATACAATAGTCTTGTAAGTGGAAATGACAGATACCACAAATATCAAACTCATTATAATTTAAATTCACTGCAGCACTGCAGATATCTACAATATTAAGTTTTGCTGACATATACTTTAAACGTAAAATAATTTTATTGTTTAACTAAAGTTTTCCGATAAAAATATATGTCTCTAATTTCGTTAGTTATATATGCATATATAATGTCATCTAAGATATTATTTATAAATTATTTAATAAATTTCCTTATTCTGCTTATCTAACCACCTTTTATCATTTATAAATAGGGTTGTAAATTTATGCAAAAATAAAAATAGATTTCCTATTTGAAAATTTATCAGAAAAATTGGAAATTTAAAGTAAATTTTGGGAAAATTAGAAATTTTAGATTTAACTCAATGAAAACTAATAATATCACGGAAAAAAACTTGTTCATCCATTACACCTGCGATCTGAACTAGATTTTTATACAATAAAAAAATATTTTTGTTCACTCTTCAGCCGATAAGTACTTTTCTTATCATTTGAATTTTTAAATTTTTGCATTTCTTAAGATAACTTTCCATTTTAGTTATATTTCCCAACATAAGGTTTCTCGGACATAACTTGAAATACACCTTTTTTCTACCTTAAAGTTAGTGTTTGCACGGTAACTAACCGGTTACTAAATAACCGGTTAAAAACCGGTTACTAACTTGTAATTTTTTAAAGTAAACCGTTACTTGCAGGTTGCGACTAAAAATATAAATACAAATAAAAACAATTTTTTCTTTGATTTTTTTATTTAATGAGATTTTGTTACATTTATATTAGAAACATATGTTTTTGTAAATATTTATAATATTTATTCTGTGTAAGTTATAATCTGAAAAAAAAGTGAAAATTTCGTTTGTAAAAACTGCAATAATTAATGTATCGCAAGACAATACATAGGCAAGCCTAATCTTTATAAAATAGTTCTTTTTGAATTTATCGTAAATTACATTCTTCCATACTAGCCAGTCCCAATATTTGTTTGATTTTTAATTCCGCGACTGGGTATTATTATTATTATTTATTTATTTGTTTGTTTTTACAAGGTTATACAAAATAAATATGTAATTGTTCTTAGCAGGGGTGCGGAGTCGGAGTCGGAGTTCGGAGTCGGAGTCGTTTTCCTTTTAAGGAAGTTATTGATTTTTTGGAGTCGGAGTCTGAGTCGTAAAAATTGAACTTTCGACTCCGAAGTTTCGACTCCACCAAAAAATTGTATTTCTTTTTTTCTAATGGCAAAAAATAGAACAAATAAATTAAAAGTTCAAAAAACAGTATTATATACAGTGTTGCGCATAAAAAAGTGTACGCCTGTAATAATATAGATATATATATATAGCAGCAGCCAAGTATTTGTTTAAATTTATACTGAGTTGTTTTTTATGATAATAGTTATAAAAACAAATTCGTTGCTTATGAATTGCTTAGAAAATGTACTTATACCATTGAAAAAAACTTATGAAAAATTGCAAGAATTCGGTCTGGAGTCGGAGTCGGAGTCGAACTCCGACCCCAATTTTTTTTCGCAAAAAGAAGCCCCTTGGAGTCGGAGTCGCAAAAAAACGACTCCGCAGCCCTCGTTCTTAGTTTGCTTATCTACTCGTTTGTCTCCTTTCATCTCCTTGTTAAAAGACGTGTTACATATATTAATACAATTATATTAAAAATATATGTAATACAAACATAACAGCTGGTTTTTTTATGTATGTTTTTAAATATTAAACAAAAAAAGAACTGGAAATTTTAGTATAAAAACAAAGTGAAGTAC
>JAQFYM010006925.1:0-11057 GCA_034694785.1 Agrenia bidenticulata
TGTTAAACTTTGACCGAAAAATTTGTACATAAAATAATCCTTTATGAAAATAAATTTTTATTTTACAAAATAGTTAGACGACTCCATTTGGTATCCGGTAAGTAACTAAACGGATATTTACCGGTAATGTACTTTGCGATTTTCGATGGTTACCGTTTAGTGTTTTTCTGCATTTTTTACTGAGGATAAGATCAAGCACTATATCATAAAGACAAATCATACAAAACCACAAGATAAAAAATGTGAACTTGAACTTTTAAAGCTTTAAAATAAAATTTAGCGTAATCTAAAACCCCTTCGGTAAGTATAAAATCACAAGATGCGGTTCTCATGTACATTAAATATAGCAAAAAAGGTCATTATTACATTATTGTAAATATGGCGACAAATGTAAAATAATGAATCTGTGTTCCCTCGATAAAGAGACGTACGCATTAAAAACAAAAAACGCTAAAAAAATAAGATTTAAAAAAAAAGTGCGAAATGTTTGATTATAATACGTGGTTAATAAAAAAGTGCGAATTATATTTTAGATATTTTTAGACATTTTTTTAGGCATAAAAAACGTTTGGTTATAATATACATATAAAAAAAGTATAGATCCAATATTTTAGCATCGAAACTAACGCTAATTAAAAAAAATTATAATTTTTTTAAGGAGTTTATATTAGGGCACAAAAGATATTATCTATATATTAATTGCAGCAGTTGATCAATAAATATATAAAAAACTAGATAAAAAATATTTTAGTTACATTTATATAAAAAATTTGCGTAAGGTAAAAAAAAAGAAACATGAATTTCAAATAACAAAAAATGATCGAATACGTGTATTTATAATAATCTCTTCTTTTTGCACACGCGTTTTGCGTATTTTATGTAAATTTCGGGTTGTCATTTTTTTACGAAAATGGGGATGTCAAAAAAAATGTTAAAATTTAGTTGAACAGTCTGAAAGTAGTACCCATACGTACTATATTCGAATACAGTGTGGTACAATTATTTTTGTAAAAATAATGCGTACGGGTTATTATCGCGGGAACACAGTAGATAAAAAATAAAAACATATACTGTTTTGTAATCACAATTATACAAAAAATGCTTCGCTTCCGAAATCCTATTTTGTGTATCTAAAACATACACATTTTATATTTAAAAATGCCACGCACAAAAAAACAAATTTTTAAAGTGGGTTTATTATAAATTTATATGATGATTCCTGTGGGTTTTTTGGTTTCTTTCTTAATTAAGTAGCATAATTAATACAGAACACAACAAGGTCTTTTTCGAAATATACATCGTAATCTCTTTGCTTAAGGTCTAATTATTTTTTTTACTTCTTTTATAGTGATATAAAGTGTTTTCATTCTTTGGCATACGAATTACACGCGCAACGCAGTTTAGTGTTTGTTTTTGTTTTTTCTTAGGACAATTTAAAATACTAAAAGTCGCAATAATGAGTAATATTTTTACTTTTAGATCATAAATCATATGCATGATTATTAGATTGGAATATATACGCATTTTTTTTCTTTTTTTCTTTTTGCCTTTTACTTTGAATCAAAGTGATATTGTTACCTTTTTACATGGGTTAACGACATGGGTTCCTTAAGGAAATAAATTGAGAAATCGTGTTTTTTGTTTGTCTTAAGGAATTATCGTAAAAAGGCACTATATTTTACACCATGTCCTTACATCAGGAAAAAAATACATATGAGATTTACCGCAAAAATATACGTATTAGGAAAATAATTAAAAGAGTGTTACTATATTTTCTTAAGGAAAAAAGTAGAAATAAACTCCATCGGGTTTTACACAGATATCCTTAAAATAATTCAAAGACACGCCCTAAAAGTCAGTAAACCATTCATTAAATTAATACGAGAAAGGGTACATAATCTAGTAAAATTTATGGCAATCTTAAATTTACATCATAAGATATAATAAATTACTATAAGTAAGATGAAAATACACAAAGTTTCGCAATCGTCGTTCATAGACTAAAAAAAACAGAATTTATGACAAAGCTTCGTGAATAAACATCATCGTGCAATCATTTATAATTTTTCCGTGTATTATTACTGCATTTCATTATTAAAAATGTATTTCATAAATATTGTTTATTGCCAAAAAAACCATTATTTATACTATGAACTGAATTAAATGCTTTAATTTTTAACAGCGAATCCTTACGTAGAATTACAAGAAATTTTCATTGTTTTTTTTTGTAAAAATTTTGTGAGATATTTACAGAATTTTCTACATTTTATTACCGTTGTCCAGCATTATGTAGTATAATAAGATATATATGCTATTGCTGATTACAAAGAATAAAGTATAAATCTACTCTTGAATCCACTACTAAAGACAGCCCTAAAACTTTACCATTCTGTCAGGCTATTACACTATCAAAAGTCTGTTCCTACACACGAAAATGCGGTACAAGATACAATTTTTAGATAGGAATTGGCAATGAATGTTTAAAACACTTCTTATTTAAAATAACAGTATGTACTAAGAGTCTATATTTTTATGTTTTTTGCCTGTTTGTCACAATTATATAAATAACAACTTTTTTAGATTAATAATATAGCAGAATCAGGCGTTAACGCTTTTTTTTGTACATGATCCTTTGTATTTATCATTTATTTTTTACTAATTTCTCCAGGGAGTATCAGTTTTGTGAAAAGAGTTTTATTTTAAAAGATAGAACATCTTTCATGCTATAACTAACAAAAATTACAAAAAATTTATATTTTGAATATATTTTTGTAATTTATTAGATGTTTGTAAATACAATAAAAATTATTTTTTACTTACCGCTTACCGGTACATTACCGTCTAGTACCCGGGTACTTAGTAACCATTTTTACAACTTACCAGTAACTGGATTACCCTAAAAATAATATATTATATTTGTTGTATAAGCACTTAATTGTCAACTTATTATAAAACGAGTAGAAAATATTTTTTTCCTAACTTCGAGTAAACATTATGGCTATAAAAAATACAAAAATAAAAATTAAATGTTGAAAACACAAATACAGAGTTATGGTCATATAAATATGACTCACGCCAACAAAAAACGTTTAATTTTACATGAGAAAAACAAAAAATTTATGTTGGCAATAATAAGAAATCTGTTTTTTTTTTTTTATCAAATTGCCTGGTTTTTTCCTGTCTGATTGTACTATTATATAATTTTTTTATTTTGAACAAAAAAATTCTGAGATATTCAAAGATAGCAGTGCAATTAAATAAAATATAAAGTCAATAAAAAAATTAAATTGTTTTTCACGCTACTTATATAAAACCTTTTTTTTAGTCTTTTTACATATATGACGTTTTAACAGGTATACTTCAGTACAGTATTATGGGGAGGGGGCGGTCGGGGGCTGCGTCTAATATCCAAAAAAACTTTTTCGCTTCAAATTATGTGGGGTTTATTTTAGGGTGGTATCTTTTATAAAATAGAGAAAAAGAAATGATTTCTTTGTAACAAACATCTTTAAATATTTTTTATCCTAAATAAAAAATTAATGCAATTCTAATTACGCAAGAGAAAAATATCAGCCCCTTCCCCTTTTTTGATTTTTTATGATATGGTACTGGTACAATTTACATATAAAAAATATCATTGCGGAACTAAATAAAAAAATATTAGCATTTGATAATTTAATGTAAAAAAAATGGGCTTTTCGTTTTTTCAACTTTTTTAACGGTAATTAAATTTATATGCTAGACAGACGCAAAAAAAGGGCAATCCAAATACATTTTTCAATTACAAAATGCCGAAAATTTTGCTAAAAAAAACATGTTCATGCAGTACTTTGGATTTTGTACCCCATGGTACATTTTTAAAACACACTAGTTAAGAAAATCAATATATTTATACGATATTTATCTGATTTACATATGTTGGAATAAATAATACCTCTTTCTGTAAGATTTGCGCAACTAAGATATGTATGCAATGAAAGTCGAAAGTTGTAGCACATATCGCTGCGGTAAGACAACAAAGATCACTTCTTTTTTTTTACTGCATGATACTTAAAATAGCATCGAAATATATATTGTAATATAGTTGATTGACACAAGTTTAATAAAAAAAAGTTTTCATAAAATCGGTTTTGTTCTATGCTAAAATCCACTTTGTATAAAGATTTGAACCTGTTATCGTAAAATAAATTTACAATTTTAGTTTTATATAATAACAAAAATCCCATTATAAAAATATTATATCGCCATATGTGGCAGTTGGTGCTAATTTTATATGCATCTGGTTTAAACAGTCTAAATGCAGTCCTTTGTGATATTATATTGAAAATTATTTTGTTTGAAATTCTTTTATAAATAATATTTTGAAAAATAAAATATTATATTATTTATACAAAAATTTAATTTTTTTGGCGCTAATTTTGTTAAAATTAAGCGCCTAACAAAAATATGCATATAAAAGCGCCTAAAATGCTTAAAACTAGATTTTGATGGCTGCAAACGATACCGCAGACAAAGTTCAAGTGTTCGCGCGTAAAATCATGCAATATGAATGTCTATATTGAGTAGAAAGAAATACAAGTCTTTTTTGTTGTACAAAACTATGGAGTCTTTAAGTTTTGGTTATGTAAAACGCATCAAACAAGCTAATATGGTTTATGTACAGTGTTTTTTTCGCCAAAGGGTTTGTAATAAAGCGTAGGATATAAATGTTATTTATGTCTAAAAAAGTTCTAGAATACTCATATAAAAACTAGTTTCATTATTATTTTTTAATAATATCTTGAATCGTTTTAGCTGACCAAAATTTATAGTTTTTTTTTCAAAAACAACGTAGTTTTAGATTTTCATCAGTTAAGCTCATTTTTTGATCGTTACTAGTTATTTTGGATGTATTAAATATGCGCTCACATATACTTGATGTTTGGTTAATATAACTTAGATCATAATAAGTTTCTGTGTATTTCTTATCCTGTTGATTGTTAATTTTTTTGTTTTTTTGTGAAATTGAAATGGTCCCCATTGTTTCATGATTATTTCTATTTTCTGTTGCGGGTACTTTTTTGCATAATATTTTACAATGTATTTCTTCAGAGGCTGTCATTTCGCCCAGCTTTTCAGCAACTATTTTACAAATCCCATAATTGAATCCATTTTTATAAACTATCGGTGAATCATGTCAAAGATATGCATCTATTTCTGTGTATCTAATCATCACTTCATCAAAAAGCGATGTCCCCTCTTCCATTCCACAATCATCTTCCTGCAGCATTTTGTAACCGAATCTAAATCTATCATTTTAGTCATTTTTTTTTGTTTTTCTATTCTCGGATATGATTTAACAGCGAGTTCTTGATTCCAACATAACATCTATACATATAAATTCTTTGATATCCTGGTATCTTTGCAATGTGCAAAAAAATGAACTTCATCTGGTACCATTGGTTGTTTTTGGACATTAATTTGTCCTTCCCCTATGCAGAGATGATAGTTTCAAGGTTTTGGTTTTCTTCATACGTTGATCTGCTCTATTAATAATTGGTCCATATTCGTTATCATGTAAAAATTTCTTGAAAGCCAAAATTGAAGCGATGACTGTAGCATCCAATCATGTTTTTTTCTATTTTTGATGCTATTGCTTATTCAAATTACAATTATCACATACCATGAAAAGAAAATCTTTAATTTTTTTTTGCAATAAAGTTGCAACACATTTGTTATATACTCAATATAATTATCTGCTTTTGAGGAACCCTCGTCATCAAATGTGTTAAAAGATGCTAAAAATGTGCTCATTAGTGCCTAATAATTGGATAATGACTAGGTTAAGTGTCTCATATTTGATGCCCAGCTATCGAAAGTTAGTATTATTCGCTCTGTCAATATTTTTTTTTAGTTCTTCGTTTATAAGATCTTTTGTCTGTATTGCATATTTATAATAAAGTATTTTTCCCTATGGGGGTAAGCGATGCACTTCTTCGGGTATGGCTTTTTGCTACAAATGAAACTGATAAATTACACCAAACTACCCGAATCAACCACTCATATATATTGTTTGGCTGTAGCTGAAATTGTAATAGATAGGCAATTACATTGGCATTATTGCTACCCTCTCTCTAAAGCTGGTCCACAACGTCATTATGTTTATCTTTGATGTGGGTTATGAGATTTGTATATCCATACAGAGATATGTTTCTTTCCTTTTAGTTCCACATTTACAGACATAGACATTTTCTTCTGTTCGAGCATAAAATTTTTCAACGATCAGTTTACTTTCCAACATAAGACCAATATAAAAAATATTGAAAAATAATAAATATCAATAATTAATATATTGTTTTAATAATTATATAATATATTTTTGCAATAATATATTATAGCAACGGCCTGCTAAAATGCATTTTTTTTCACTTAAAAATTTATTTTAGGTACATTTTTAAACTGTAAAAGTGGTTCGCCTCTGTTAATAACATATTTTACATGCTAAAGTGTAGTTCATTAATTTTGTATTTTCAGGGGCTAAAAAAAGAATTGATTACTATTTAAAAAACTGTTTTGCTATTGACATTAGAATTATAATAAATCAAAATATTGTGTAAAACTTTGAATCTTTGCGAAAAAAATAGTGCTTTTATGGGAACTTGTTACTATTTGTTCTACTTCTGAATCGTGGAATTGTTACGGTGCAATTTTAAGTATATAAATACTTAGAAACAGTGTTATAAATAAATGCCCCAATAATGGGTGCAAATATGATTTCTCCCTAAATTACAGTCTATAAGGCAAACGTATACAAATAAAAGAGCTTTTAGGCATTTCGTATAAAACTATTTTTTATTTTTACAATTTTGCGCAATTAATATCACTCGAATTTATAAATGCTACCTTCACTTTTGCCAAAAATAAAGACCAATAAAATACTTACTTGCATGAATATTGCAAGATTTTTACTTCAAAAACTGAAAATTAGTTCATAGACATAATATTGTATGTCAATGTTGCAAATACATATGTATTCATTACGAGAAAGACGTTTTCATAGATTTTTGCAAGAAAGCCTGTTACTATTTTTTTGCTACTATTCTGGGTCTCATATAAAAACCAACTATGTAAAGCTATACTTACCTGCCAAACCCATAAAAATCTACAACTTATTTTTAATATACGGAACGAACCGAATTAATGTTATAAAATTAGTATGCACGGGGCTTCTATACGTTGAATGACATGTAAATATTAGCGGATGATCAATTATTGCAATTGGTGTTTTTGTAAAATCAATTTTTGCAATTAATTGCATAATAATTTATTGCGAAAAACAAAAAAATACCAAAAAATACCACAAAAAATGCTTTTCACAGATTACTAAAAAAAATGTGTACATCAAATCAAGCATAACTTTCCGTGTATATAAATTGAATATTGGTGATTTATTGCGATTTTATTAAACAGTTTGTCTTTTAAGGTAGGTAAAAAAGCACAGGAAGCTTACATTAAAACTTTTAAATACAATTTATTAAAGTTTATTCATAAATACTTAGACCTTCTGACAATATTTGTAATGTTAAAAAAGAAAAAAGGGCTAATAGAATATAATTCAAACCGGCTGCATTCTTTCACATAAATCAACGATACAATATTGTTTTTGTGTATTTTGTTGTTATTTTTTCCTACACTGCTATCTAAAAATTGTGGAAAAATAGGATTTTTAGCTTTAAAAATTTTTGTGTTATTTTTTTTAAAGTTATACAACAATATAAGTATAACAAAAGACGCAACAAAAAAGAAAAAAGCATTAGATGCACGCAAATACTCTTTTTACTATTTTAAACACTCATACAAGTATTGACACTGTATAGACCATTTATTATAGAGCAAAATGTTTTAATAGCTATCTTAAATACTGATTGTAAATTAAAAAGAAATATTTTAACTACTAATTTTTCTAACCAAAATAAGTCATTATAAAACTTTTTTAAACACACAAAACACTGCAATTAGCATTAAAATCTATTTTTTTTTACATTTACTTGTATATATTTTTTAAAAAAAAAAAATTATAACTAACAATGTATTGCAATGTATTGGACACAAAAAATGCGCAAAATCACCATGTTAAATAAAAAAATCTAATAATTGCAATTAAATTTAATTTTATGAAACCCCTGATTATGCCGCCGTGCCAAAAATTTTTCATTGAAAATTTTCCAAATGGAAATTTTAGTATATTTAAATAATGGAAAAAATATATAAATGAGCTTCTGTTAGTCATACTATTTCCTAAAGAAAAAGATTTTAAAGTAAAATCAATATGGAAAAAAAACAACACACCATTAACTTTTTTGACATTTGAATTTTTACGTCTTATTTTTTGCGTAAAACATTTCAATGAAGATAGACCGAAAACACCCTAAATCTTATTTTAATTCTGAAATATCATTTTTTACTATGTGATAATTTACCAAAACATAACTGCATAAAATATGCAAAATAAGCAGCTACCATCACAAATATTCAAAAAACGCATTTATTTTTTTTTTGTCAAAAATACTGGTATCAGTAAGACAAAAATGGGCAACTATGCAGGTGCAAAGTAGCCTATAGTGCCGATTCTGTTACAGATTCATTTTAATCCTTTTCTCACTATGTTTAGTTTAGTGGCGTACCTAGGAATTTTTTCAGCCTGGGGCTATCAGTGTTGACGAATGAACACACGTTGAAACCACGATTTATGACGTGAAAAATTATTTTATTTTGTTTAAAACGTCTATTTTTATAAATTGTTATAGGAAACTTCTATAAAAAACAAATCTCTGCACATAGAAGACCCCGCACAAATTCAAACGCAGCATTTTTTACCAGGGTGAGTCACCCCCCCCATGCTGTCCACCCTAGGTACGTCACTGGTTTATTTTAATAAAAGCATGATAAAAAAATATGCAATCAAAAGATAAGTATGTTTTTTATGGCAATTAATATGAGATAAGTACAAAAAAAATGCTTTTGGTTGACTCCAATAATCAGGCAAAGCAAAATATAATTCATTTTTGATGTTCCGAAAACTGCGTTAACGCGATAACTATAGTTAAGCGGGCAATATATTAACATATTTTATACAAAGTTTTTTATATTTACCCTTTTTATATTAAAAGGACATGCTTTTATATTGATTTTATGTTTTGTATTTATGGACTCTAAAGTAAAACAAATATATGTGTAAACTCCCACACGTAACTTATTATGTAGTATAAATACGTTTGCTATAAGACTTGTTATGACAAAGACAAAATCGCTGCTTTTTTAACTAAAACGGTAGCGATTCTAATTTTTTAGCACACGCTAACAAGTTGTTTGTGCAGTTATATCGCTTTTATGAAGTAAATTTTGTAAAAAATAAATGTGTCTTTCGTTTCTGTGTTTTTTACATACAGAATATTCTAGAAAACCGTTATTTTTGCTATAAATCAAACAATGCAAAGGCCAATACTGTAAAATTTTGGCAGGAAAGCCGATTGTTATTAATTTGTTTTTGCGTAAAGTACCTATTTTACATGTTGGTGTAAAAAATACTTTTTAGCCTTACCACAAAAAGCCTTTCTATCGGGATTTTACGGTATGTTGTTTTAAGTTTTATAAAATCTTTTTGCTGTAACCTCTCCACCAGGTTGCAAAAGCCAAATATTTGTATTTATACATAACTCATCTTTTTTATATCCAATCCAACAAAATTATTATGTTTTATTTCTATTGTTTAAGCTGACATTTTTAATTGACAAGTATATATCAATATATCAACTTTTTCTAACCTTATTTATACATGTAAAAAAACTTACCTCTTTAGAAAACATTTAAGTTAATTAGCTAAAGAAATGTGTTTTTAAATATGTATTTTGAAAAAAAATTGTCGTATATTTATAACAGCACAACAATAATAAATATTAATACTCTACATTCTTGTAAAAAATTTTGTAAATACGAGTGTTAAAATGCTCTTAGCACCACTTCTTGTGCATACAAGCAACTTTTTGAAAAACTTTAGCTTGATATACAACAAAACAATGCAATATAACTTTTATAATTTTTACAGTGTCTGTGCAAGAGGTTACAGCCAGGAATGGCACTCATGGGGGGGAGGGGGGGTCAAGGGGGGTCTGACCCCCTCTAGAAAATTTTTAAAACAAAGTTTTTGCGCTTTTAAGCTGTAATATAGTGTCAAAACAACATTTATATTTTTGCGACCCCCCCCCCCTGACAAAAATTTAGAGTGCCACCCTTGGTTACAGCTATATAAAAACAGCATACGTATACTTGTTTGCGCAAAAAATGAAATTTGCGATTTTTTTTAGTAAAAATATAGTAATCTAAGATAAAAAGATATTTTCGCAAGTAAAAAAAGTAAAAATCTAGCTTCCAAACAAAAAAAAGCCAATAAAAGAAATAATAAAAATGTACCAACCAGGTTATAACGCTACTTAACTTCTGTGCAGTATGCCACTTATATTAATTTGAATATTTTTTTTATAAAATAACGAATCTGACAACACTATGAATCTAATACACGATTCATATACTTTTTATTACAAGTTTGTGTTATAGCCGCGATTATACATACTTTTAATTTAAAACTTTTGTATCTTGTATAAATTATTTTAAAATAAACTGTATTTGTTAGATATAGGACACGAGGTATTGTTTTTCAATGATGAAATGGCTAGTATATAAATATCTTTAACGTATAAAAATTTTTACAAATGACAAAAAAAACGTTAGGAAAAATCACATAAAGAGAACCATACTGGCGTTAAATTTGCATTTATATATTATGAAGTTAAACGCGTTAAGAGTTATGTTCCTGCTAGCGAGTTAAAGGGTCCCGGTCCTACTATAAAATAAAGCGGTCTTTATATGATATATATTTATGAGTGCTATATGTAGGAGAGTTTCGAGCAAGACGGTGTAAGCAGCAGAACCCAAAAAAAAAATTGCTACAACATAGCTTAATAAGGTCACAATTTGGCAAGCCTTTTGCGTCTATAAAATGGCCATGCAGTATAAAATGA
>JAQFYM010006926.1:0-11057 GCA_034694785.1 Agrenia bidenticulata
TTTGCATTGAGTTCTAATTCATTTATTTCATTTACTTTTGAATTTCCATATAAATTTTTATCAACTAATTTCAAAACTGGCTTAATTAACTTCATACCAATTACATGTGGAGAACCAGTCTTTGCTACTAAGTGTCAAATTTCTATATGAAATATATTCCAGATTAAAATCTTTTAGAAAATGGGATAACCTACTTTGTGGTTGTAAAATACCCTCATGTTTTTCTTCTATGGCCTTTTGGCCTCTTCCTGTACACTTTTGAGATGCCTCTTTAAAAGATCCTCAAAAAACCATTTGGATATCTTTTAATTGGTTCATAGTAAACCAGCGACCAATGTCTTGTAATTTTATTCTTGTGCATTAATTTATAGGCTTTTGACTCTTTACATAGGAAACAATATGGCAATTGAATTGGCTTTTGATTACAAATAAAACCTATAATATAAGTATTCGTGGCTATAGTATCGTTTCAGGCGGGTTTTTAAAGCTTGAGGTGTATTTTTATCCTAGTTTCGGGTTTTCTTTAGGTGTTAATGGTTGAGTTGAATCAGTATTACAAGACATTTTTTGGCCCATAAGGGTAAAAAAACGGAAAAATGGTCCATGGGCCATTTTTGGAAACCCCTGCCCTGCGGTATTTTTTTTGCCCTAAAAAAAAAAATCAACACGGGTCAAAAAAATGAAATGAGCCCTTAGTTGGAACAGAATTGAACAAAGTACATCTGCAATATACAAAGGATTAACTGATATTATGGTAGAAGCGGAATTGAAGGCGTACATAGCAATACTAATTTATATGGGAATTATCAAGAAGTTAACAATTGTGATGTATTGGACAAGTTAAAAGCAATTTAAAGACAATTTTGTGCCGAAGATAAGGACATAAAAAAGGGTGCTTACCCAATTGCGCCCGACCCATATTCACCGATTGGGGTTTTAAAATAAATCAAAATTTAATTAGATGAAAAAGGAGGGAAAATAAAAATACAATAAAAACTTCATTATCAAAACAAGTTAAACACAAAAAAAAACGAATGATAATAAAGACACATATTAGAGATATTTGATTTAAATAAAATCAAAGAACAAAAATATAAAGGCAAAGTACAATAAAAGCATGAAAAAGTACGATTTGATAAAAAAATTGGTTAAAAAAACTAATTACACACTTAAATCAAATAATTTATAAAAAATGAAATATATAAGATCGTCTGTTATACAAAAAAATCCAATACTCGTAATAAAAAGAAAGTATTTTTCGAATTTAAAAAGAAAAACAACAAAAATCTTTTTATAAGAGTATGCGATATTGTAATTATCTTAAACTTACTCAATATATGCATGGACTGTAAAGTTATTACGAAAATATATTTTTTAGACGCAAATATTGTAAGTACTTGTGTATACAAATAAAGAAGTACAGGCAGCGGTTTCAAATATGGTATGGCCACTATATGGAAAAAGGCTTTTTTTTTGTGTACCATTATGGCCAATATGGTAAAATATGAGAGGCAAATAAAAAATCCAGAAATACTTTGTTTATTCTCTGATGAAAACTTAAATATCAAGTTTTTTGTGTAAAATAAGATCAGTAATTGCCTTAAAGTAAACACTTTTTAACTATTCTGTATATTTAAAAAAAATTTATATACAATATTGATTTTGTATCGCTAAGATTATATGATTGATTTCAAACAAAATTTAAAGACATTTTTTTCAAAATAAAAGATAAACTTAGGAACCGAAGATAAAGGTTTTTCGACAGTCCAGATAGAAAAAGAGACTGTAATTTATTAAAGTTAATAATCCCGGGTATAAATTAAAAACATTTGTTAAGTATCTTTTAGTTTTTTTTTTTATCTTGAACCACAACTCCCATCTCTCCAAGGTAAAAAAGATTTACGTACATTTTTTTAAAGTTCATATACATACAAGGGGGGTAAAAATATGGTACCATTATGGTAAAATAAATTACCCATTATGGCCATATAAATATGACCATATATGGAAAGCGGCAATTTTTTTCGGAACCGCTGAGTACAATGGACAAATATTTATATCGCCATTGTATTTGACTAAAAGACTTACAATTAAATAATAATATAAATATAAATATGTATGCATGAACTTTTTAAATTTTTGTCGCATAAAAATGCCGTAAAAAAAATCAAACACGCACATAACGTGTGTATACACAAGATGGGACAGCCATTTTGTATATTAATTCGTCTGTTATTACATAAGTCATATCAATACATGACGTTGTATATGCTAGTATACAAAAAAACAAATTAAAGTAGTTTTTCAATTTTTTTTTTTTTTAGAATAAGACCTTTTCTAGAATATAACTACATTATCATTTAATATAAACCCCTTTATCAATAAAAAAGTCCATATTTTAAAAATTGTTAAAAGAAAGTGCTTATACACGACTGATTGCGTAGAAAATTTGTAAATTAAAATAAAATTTCATAATATATATTTTACAAAATATAATTGTATTAATTAAGGGCTTGTTTTCCTTCACAATCTCTATAGAGATTTTCTATGAATATTTGTCAAGAAAAATAAGATTAGTAAAATAAATACACGCCAATATAGATCTTTTTTTCCACAGGGACTACCTTAGGAAAAAAAATTTTCATTAGTGAGTTTTTTGTCTTGAAAGATTATAAAAAGGAACACTTATTTTATCACCAAAAAAGATTTTCTATCGTAAATCTCTATAGGGATTGTAAAATGGAACACACCTTGAATTTCAGTTTTTTAAAATCCCAATAAATATTAAAAAAATATATATAAATTTAATTTCTATTTTAAATATAGAAAAAGCATATTATATATGTTATACAATTAATGAAAAAACGCGCGTTCCATAAAAAAACCCATTAAAAAAAATTTTGGCAGGAAGAATTTATAAAACGTTTTATGCTGATTTTTCTTGCTTTGCATTCCTTATAATTGCAAAATTAAAAAAAAAAAAAAAATATCGAAAAAAATGACATTTTTCTTATTCTTTAGATAGACAAAAATAAAATGCAGAAGGAAAAAGCACTTTGTCTGAGTTTTTATAGAAAAACAAATTTGGATTGTTTTTTTTTGTATTTTCCGTAAATAAAAATTATTGTAGAATTTAATATACATAAGTAGGAAAAAAAATTTAAAAGATATTTAATCCTAAACGGAATATTTAATTTCCAGTAATAAAATATAACTTTTATCTTATTTTTAAAAAATTCAAAAATCTAGTATATAATGAACCATGTATACTTCATTCCACAAATTCGTAAAATAAGTAAAAAATATACATAACTAAGTAGTGGTTGGCTGCAGTGGCCACAGATAAAAATTTAGGTAGAACTGGCTGTTGATAGATCGGCCTCTTTACATTTACAATTCAATGGTTTTAAGATAAAAACTATTCCAGTATCAGGCAAGGCAATCAAAAAAGACAAAAAAAAGCAATTACATACAATTTTGTTTTTATATACTCAATCCGAGTAAAAATGCAAAATAAGTTGCCGTAACACAATTATTAATATAAAAACACATGTTTTTTATATTCTGACTTACATACTATTTTGAATACAAAAAAAAATAATGCAGATTATCTTAATTCTGTTTTTTGAACCTAAAGTGTTTTGCAATATTTTTATAAGACTGTGACAATTTTAAATTTTTGTCTAAAGCTTTAGTACCAAAACGCATAGTATCATATGAATTTGGTTTTTTGGGGATTGATTTAATCCAGATATAATTTTTATATATGTCTATTTCTTGATAAATGGTTTTGACCATGTTTACAAGCAACAACATTATTTTGTATGATATTTTCAGACATATTTATTGCAAATAGTCTTTTTTCTAAACTCAAAAATTTTACAGTTTTTAAGTAACAAAAAATAACGTAAACATCTCTTACAGCATTATAAAGCGGCAAAAAACAATAATGCTAAAAAAAAAAAGTATTTTTTATGCGTGCCGTAATAAAACTTTTAAATTTTGATATAGAATTTATAAGTTATACAACTATAATTATAACTAATTTGTATTAAGGTAGTACAATAAAAAAAAAAGTTATTAAATCAAAATTACATTACTAGTATCAAAATACAAATGCTTTTAGTTGTCGAGTAAATGTTACGTAAAACTTTTTTTAAAAGATAAAAATAAATTTTCTTAGTGCAGAAGTTTTTTATTTTCTGCTCTTCGCCTTTTTTCCTGTATATGCATTCTTCTATTAGATTTAGATAAAAATTAGGCATTTTTGTTAATAACTTTTGTAAGCACATTTTTTGTATGAATTAGTGTAGCTAAAAAAATATTTTTTTCATGTCTACAAAATGTATGTTTTTTCAGTTTGTACACTAAAATGTACATATTTATGCAGAACACGACGTTTTCAAAAGCATTTTTATTTTATCAACTATTACAAACAAAAAAGTTTATTTTTCACCTTTATGGCTCAAAAAGGTAGTTTTTGCTTATTTATGTTTTTTTGCACATTGACGCGTTTTAAAGATGTAAAAAAAAATTTTTAAACACTTTTTTATTGTTCGTTAAAAAATATAATTATTTTTCTTTACAAAAAACACTCAAATATATCAGCATTACTAACGACGTAAAAATATGATTTTGTATGCATCTGTACAGCTTTTTCGTTTTTTTTTCTGAATGAAATATTACTCTTAAAGTGCTTTCATAATACATAAATTGTTATTTATTTTTTAGCGATTTTACGTATGTACGTATAAAAAACTCTATAAAGTTTTTTAGGCTGTATTGGTCACCCATTATATTTGTTTTTACGTTTTTTTCGTAGACCAAAATTATTCAAAAACACTGGAAAAATCTTCTAAAAACTTATAAAATAATTTTTTTTCCGGGTACTTTTTGTGTTCTTTTTTATGCAGTATAGGTAGATTGCCACACCAAGTAATCAAGCACCCATCTAAAAAACAGAAAAAAACATTTCAAAGCCTAAAAGTAGCAAGAAATCTTAGATTACATAAAAAATATACTATAATGCGTCTTTTATGTTTTACACTAAAACCAAAGTTTTTTTCTACTATATGTAAAAGTGCTGTTAAATAATCAAATCTGGCATGTGTTTAACAAATATCAAAAATAAAACATTTTTGTTTTTTAAATAATAAAAAAGTAAAGGCTTTAAAAAGATTGAAACGAAGATAAACACATGATTATACGAAATTGTTGTGAGTGTTAATATAAATATTTTTTTTTTTTGCTAATAATATTTTTTGTATTAAAGCGGTTAAAAAATCCCTAAATTTATATATAGATAATTTCGGTTGACGCAAAAAACCAACCCCGAGTCAATGCCGCTGAACCACAAAAAAATATTTAATATGAATTTCTGAATTATTTGTTATGGTATCGTATATAGACCGAAAAAGTTATGTTCTTGTATTAAAACAAGTTTACTTATCAACGCAACATTATACTGAGATTTTAAAAATGATTTATATAAAGAATTCACTGACATGTACAATACGTGGATATATTTTATCAAGATTAAGTATAAACATGCCTTCTTGTTAAAGGATTTTATGGTAAAAAATCCTAAAAATCCCAAAATAAAAAATTTTTGAATTTTAGGAAAAAATAAAAATAAAATTGCAAAATGACTTTTTAGTATTTTTACATGCTACAGGAAGATAAAAAAAGTTATATAGACGATGTATTTTTATATAAAAAAATAATCGTAAATGTAATACACATTTTTAAACAGCTAGTACGGGTTTCTGTGCATATTTGCAAAAATAATTTACTTACAATGGAACAATATACAAAAGCTAAAAATCATCAAAGATCTTAGTAAATAACAGACGGTTGCATGATATGTATTTTACGCAGGCATAATGTGTAGTAGAGTGATTTTGAACTGCAATAACGACAAAAAAACATAATTGGATTCTAGAATCTGACAAAAGAAGTGTTTTTGTTATACGACTTGGCAAAAATATATAATAAATTGTTATACTCTTGTGTATAAGTACAATGATGCATTTTTTATATTGCGTAGTACAACATTTGATCTTTAACTTGTAACGTATTTAACAAAAATACATTGTGGCACTAGTATTAAATGCATAGAAATTGCACTGAACTAGAGTGCACAGGTAAGCAACAGCATAAAATGCTTCAAATGCTAGCTTTGATACAATTTTATTAGCAACGGTGCATATATATGGTAATAAACTGTTTTACATCGTTCCGGTGTAGTAAATTAATACATTAGTTTTTTATTTTTGGTTTTTAGTATTCGTGTAGCTCTAGATTTATGCCGCTGTTTTGGTCAAAAGAAAGGGTAATGGGGGAATAAATGATAATACACGACAGAAGAGTAACATCAATAATATGATATAGTTTTTTTTTTTAAAGTAGTTGTTATAATTTTTTGCAGATATTTGCAGTAAAATGTTAAAAATCCTAAATTAAGAAACAAAAACAAGGTCTTTTTACCCTAAAATAAGTCATTTAGGATTTTTGGGATTTAATCATAAAATAAGAAGGCCTGTTTTATAGCAGCATTAAAAAAAGCCACAAGACTTTTTTACTCAAATTTTTATTAAAATCTATTGTCATTAGTTTCAAAAGTGTTACTAGTTTTCTAGCGTATTTCCTAGATTTTTTTGACATTTTTGTAAATTATATATATAGTTTGTTTCAACACATAAATTAAAAGGGGTCAGCGGGCCGACCGGCACTAGGGGCATGGGCCATGAGGCCCCGGATATGAAGGGCTCAAAAATTATTTTCGTAAACTATATTTTTTCTTTTACAAAAGAACAAAATATAGTGACTAATGTTTATGCAAGTACATTAAAAAGCTACTTTTGTATAATAAATATCAATTTACAGGCATTGACTTTTTATTTCTTACGCAATTTTATATGCAAAATTACGCAAAATCTTACAAACGAATTGCATGATTTAGCGATGAGACGATTTTTCGCATCTGTACTGCAACATTTTTTTTTTATTTATCTTATATTTAATATACTTAGTAACACACTTTAAGGCAAGCATCATTTTATTTTATATCTTCATCAATCATTTTTAAAATTATCTGAATTTTATCGAAGTAAAAAAAATGATGAAATACTGTTCTGACAAAAAAACTGATGAATAAGCGTTATGTTGTTTTTAGATATTGCAAAACAAATGTATGCAGCACTTGTTTACAATCAGATCTATGCTTAGCGAATAAAAAATTGGGGGTTTTGGTGCGATAATTGCATACTAAAATTTTGTAAATGTAGGGGACATACTTTAGTATAAAATCTGTAAAACAGAATAAAAACTAAAAAAATTATTTTTTTTCTGTGATAGTATCCCTTAAATCAGCAAGTAATATCCATTTATGTTATTTTGAATTTGCTGTTTAGGGTCTATACCTTTTAAAAAAAGTATAAACAAACAAAAAAATTCACGTGTTTATTGCAAGTCTACGTTAGCCTTTTCTTTTGTTTACGGTACAGAATTTTACTATTTAAATAGATAAACAATAGATTTTTTCTTTTTTTACATTTATAGTAGCAGCTGCAAATTATTTCTTTTACAAATAAATATAGGGGTTCGTTTGCTGATTAATTAGAAACTTTGTTATAAAATCATTTTAAGGTACATTATAATATAAATTTGTACGGCACATAACACAATATTTGTAATTAATTGTGATAGAATTATATTTTGTTAAAACGGATATTAACTTAAAATGCATGCAATTTACTAATTTCTAAAATAAACTTTACAACGTATCTTTGGCACAAAATTCTCTTAACTAGAACTTGTAACTTTGCACTGCCTTACAAATATACGATTCTATTTATGCCCTTTTTGATTTTATGTTTTATTATATTTTACAATTATAATACATATACGTAAGAAAAACATAATATTTTTTTGCTGTCTAACTTAGATTGCACAGCGATTGCGATTAGCAGCTTGAAAAAAATCTACCTTAATTCTATCACTGCCTACCACATAAAAAAATTTATAAATATAATAAAGAAGACCCCAGAAAAAATAGTGCCCCGGGCCCCCTTAAATGTAAATCCGTGCCTGGTTCGTTTCTACGTACATCAATATTAAATTTTAAAAATATCAAGTGAATATGATAAATTGTTTTATGTATGATATGCTATATGCAAAGATAATACAAAAACAAGCATATTAATATTACTGGTAATCTTATAATTTTTTTCAAAGAAAGTACTAATAGTAGTTGGAAAAAAAAGAATTGCCAATTGTCAACAAAATACTTTACTGCACTTTTAATCGCATGTATTAGACCATTTTCAACGATTTTTACAAAATGTCGATATTTTTAGTTTTATAAAAATAAAACTAAAACTAATTCCGAATATTTACATACGAAAAAAACATGCAACTATTGTAATTTATTTTTAAAAAACCTTACCATTAAAAAATTGCAATTTATTAATATTACGTTGTGCATCTAATATAGTTCTGTGGCAATCAATAGTAACCGTTACTTTTTTTATAAGTTACTTTCCGTTTTGCTTTTTTCTTACACAAGTAAAAAATAGCATTTAAAACCATAAACCCGCACATTGATTATGACAAAAATACAAACAAAAAAATGTTAAAGTGTTAAAAATAAAGGGCATTATATACGATTCTATTATATAAAATTCCTTTTTATGGCCAAATAGCTTTACTATTAAAGATTGCCTTAATCGTTAATTTATATTTTTGGACGCTTTTAAAACACTGCAATTTCACATTATCACTAATTATAAATTGATTTATAATTGATTGATCTGCCGCATTCTTTAAAAAACATCAAAAAAAAATATTTATTTATAAATAAATAAAACCATTCTTAATGCTGGCTATAAATTGCGTCATACCTAAATTTAATACTACTAATATATGTATATTAGCAGTAATCCTTTTATATTTGTATTATTGCTGAAGGTTGAAAGAATGCAAAGAACAACGACATCAAACATTTTACTACGCCTTTTTTGGCCTATTATTGCTTATTATGTCTAAAATGCTTAGTGATATATAGATACATGCTGTATTTTGATCTAGTTCTAGAAAAGATCTACCGACTTTTATTTCGCTTGGATTTTATTACTAATAAATTATATCTTATTGAACAGTTTTTAGGTAAATAAATTTTTTTTTGATCTTTAAAACAACAGTTCTTGTATACCTGTCATAAAAGTATTTATGACAAAGGTCACAATTGATATAGGTTATGTCTATATACTAAATTTTATGTAAGGTTTATGTTTTTGCACATTTTACACAACATTAAAAACAGCCGTTCATATTTAATTTATCCATAGCTTACTAAAAAGGAAAAGTTTGTTTGTAAAAAAAAAAGTTTGTTTTTTTAAATTATTTTTATTTACTGTACGATGTACCCCAAATAAAATTCAGAAAAAGATTTATGTATATAAAAATACCAAAATTATACTTTTATATCTAATATTATGTAAATAAGTTGTCAATGCATTTCACATTGTCTTTTTTATTGCTGCATATACGCACAAGTTACGAAGTTGTCTACTTTTACACTGAATTAGTGAATTTGCTCCTTTATGAAGATGCGGAAAAAATTATTTATATGTATATTAAGCTTAATGTAAACTCGTTTACTGATAAACTGAATAATAAAAATAACAATGGCAAGTTTTTTTTTGTTAAGATTACAGATTCTCAATACATAAGTCTTTTTTATGAGTTAAAAAACACCTTTTTATTATAGTTTAATATAGTAAATAAAAATAATACGAATTTTTATATATAGAAAAATTTTTGGGTAGTTTTCTTTGTCTTATTACTTTTTACGAATAATTTTTGAAATTTTTACATAATAAACCTCCGTAAATGTAACAACGTGTAAATTGGAATATTTTTTTAAAAAAGCCTTATTTTCATTGGTGAAAGTAATAATAAAAATCATACGTAGAAATAAAATATAGTAGTTGTTTAATTTTTATTAATTTTTTGTATTGTCTTAGAATTGTACAATCTTTATATTCCTAATTACAGATGATCAATATTAAAAACTTTTGACACATAAAAAAAAGATTATGAACAAATTCATAAAAAAAAAAATTTCGTAATTAATTTTTTTTCAATTTACAAGGCTATACTGTAATTAAAATGAACTCATAGTTTTTAAAAAAGAGCAAACTGCTTTGTTAAGTTACTGAACGCTTATTGTGTAAACGTGAATTTAAGATTTTCTTTTACATGGAGTGCAATTATGGCGGTTAACATTTTAGCAAGTTTTTGAATACTTTCAAATTTACATTACACAATTAGATTATTTTTATTGATATATTAAAACTAATAACACCTAAATAGTTAACAGGTTCTGTTTACTTACTGACACATATATATATATAAATACGATATTTACATATCATTACTATCCCGCTGTAAGTGTATTGTATCTAGCCTTTAAAATATGGCTATATTCGTTATAGATAACATCAACAAAATTGTGTTTGCGTATCAATATTGTATTTTAAAAATGATAAAAATTATATATATAATATTATCAAACATTTTTTAGGTTACAAATGATAAAGGCTGACAAAATCCGTAATTAAATATTATTATATTTTTTACCTAAAAGAAATAAACCATAAATACAAACTGTATAGTCTAAAGAACAGAAAATTAATAAGAAATGTAACTTTGATTTGTTTTACATAGAGATGCCATATATCTGGCTTCTAGTAGTTAAAATATTACGATTATTATTTTTAATCTAATATAATAAAAAAAAATGTTTGTCTGTTACGTTCGATACATCTAATACATTGTAGATTAACTCATAGATACTGTTAAAGTTGTTTAAATATAAAAAAAATGCATTCTTTTTGCAAAAAAAAGTTTATATTTAAAAACAAACTCTATTTTTTTTGTTTTTATTTTTATTTAATGCTAGTCTCATGCACTTTATTAAAGTCTTATACTCTTGTTCTACTTGCTGAGTTGTTTTTTATGATTTTTTGTATTTTAGCTTTACTTTACTAAAATAT
>JAQFYM010006927.1:0-11056 GCA_034694785.1 Agrenia bidenticulata
GAAAATTCAATACATTTATTAATAAAGTCACAACCAGCTTCCGAAGCCAAAAAAAAGATAAATCTATGAAACTTTTGCCTTTCAAAACAATGTAACACAAAAAATTATCATTTGCTCAATCCCTATTGAACATTATTGAGTAAAACAAGAAGAAAGAATATTAAATGCGACTAACAAGTATTAAGAAATTATAAATCGATATATATATATAAAAAAATAAAACAAGTCGTTAGTTTCAAGAAATATAAATAATAAATAAATGTTAGAAATTTCAACATTCGGTTTTAAATAAATTATAGAAGCTTGTCTAATAAAAATACTTTTTAATATTTAGCGCTAGTTTTGCATTTTATTGAGCAAGTTATAAATTGATTTATACTAAAGTTATCTTTTTAGTTCTCGATTCCGGCTAGTTTTTATTAAAACCTTTTATAAAGCCACATTAAGTCTCTAATTATACCACGTACAAAGAGATAAAGACTTGATATATGCAAATTATAGCGTTTTCTTTTTTTTACAAAAAAAAATTCATCATAGTTAGCAAAAGATAATTATCAACGAAAATTTAATAAATGATGATTTTCCATGTCACTTACAACAACGTTTTTAAAAAAAAAACAAAAAAAAAATTACGTATAACAAAGTTTTTGTATCACCGGGAGTTAAGGGCATTTTTATGTACATACCCGGGTAAACATAAAAATATTTGGGTATTTTTAATTAAAGTTTTTTAAAAAATACCCGAACTCCAAACCCTATGCGGGAGCAAAGCACAGATTGCCGGCTGCTTAGTATACCATATTCTCTATTCCTATATGATGTTTATATTAATAATTATCAATAATACATATTTATTTGTTGTAATAAATCAATCAAGCAGCCCAACAGTTAAAGTAGTAAATTCTGTTTTTTTGCTTTTTTTTCTTTAATTCGTGTAACCGTTTTGTGCTTTTAACTACTTGGTGTTAACGCCTTTCTTCACACTTTTATTAATAAACCCGATCTCTTTTATCTTTATCGTTTATGTTCGTGTTTTTATCCCCTATAAAAAGCAGTCATAGGAACTAAGTTAGAATAGGAGACATCAAGTATCATCTTACGAGTTGCAGTATCCATAATATTTCAAGTGGCAGTTTATACTTACTTACTGTACTATAAATTTACACTCTTTTTATTTAGGTCAATCATGGCGCTTTGAAGAAGATCAATTCGTCTGTATTTTAAGTTGTGTAAATATTTGCTTGTCTGATTTGACCGAAAATTTGTTTTAAACAAACAGTTTTTGTATAAAAAACGATTTTTTAATACGGTAGGTTAAAAGTTCTTTATCTTTTCGAAACATGTTTTGAAATGTTTTCATCGTTAAATATGTTGTTTACCTAAATATTATCAAAACTGGTTTATTTGTTGCAAACAGTTGTTGACTTAACTAGACACACCCTCATAGTAAAACTTTTAAATAACTTTTTTACAATAAATAAACTTATAAAAAAAAAGAAAATGGGGTATTATAAAAAGGTTTATTATAAAAATTTTTAAATGTATATCTTCGCTACTTTTACTACGTTTTTTTATATGATAATCTTTTAGTAATTTTCAATGCTACCTTTATAGGTCAACATTATTCAATTAATCCAAGGCTCTCGAAAAAAAAATGTATTGTCTATCAGAGCGTAGCTAAGGGGGCAGGGGCTGACCAAACCCCTTCTTCCCTCTTACAAAAAAATTTTGCGCCTGCATTTAAGGGGTTTTTTTTTGGTGCAGTCATTTTTATAAAAATTAAATTAAAAATACAAAAAATTAAAACCCAGTTTGTACAAAAATACACGATTAACATATATATAATTTTATATTATGTTTTTAAGCGTTTTTTACAAAAAATAAATACAGTCCATCCTTTCTTCCGAAATTCCTGGCTACGCCCCTGTTGTCTATATATAGCCAAAAACTGTATAGCCATTATGGATAAAAATTATTTCTCATGTTTTTTCCATATTTTCATTCCCAATTTATGACTTTATGTACGATAAAATCTCTATCCATGTCACACCGGGTCCCAAAATGTAAATTTTTGCCACTTTTTTTATTTTTTGGGATATTTTGTTTGTCCATTTCCGATGGAATATTTTTGGTATTTTTGGTATATTTAACGATCTTAATTGAATATGTAGAATTTATTTTTTTGCATAGCAAATAATTTTTCCTTTTTTATGGATACCCATAAAGAGCAAGAAATGGACATTATGAGTAAAAGGTAGGGTTGGCAAAAAGCTTAAGCGTTAACTTTTTTTTTTTTTGCAAAGTTAACGTTCGTAACCTTTTGTCAGTATGAAATTATGGGCAAGAAAAAACACGACATAATTATGTTTAAACTAATAATAAAAGCAAATTAAAAATTAAATGCTATAAAAAAAATTTAAGAAATATGAAAAAAATATGGTAATTTAGTCAGGATTTAGACTCCAAACATACAAAAAACTTCTCAAAAATCACTTGAATATATTTGACTTAAGATTTAACAAAAAAAGCACAGTAAAGACAAGTAAATTTATGAATTCAGGTATTTGTAGGATCAATATATTGATCAAAACGTGAAAACTCTAGCCACTACACTATATTTGAGCATTTTCTTATAAATAAAGATAGTATGTAGATTTTAGCAATTTTAACGTATGAAAATAAAGAAGAAAAAAGATAATGTCGGTTGCCAATTATTAAGAGCAAAAAAAAACAAGATTATAGCTTTCTATATATGCAACAAAAATATAAAGTCTTTCAAGTACCAGATTCTAAAGTATAATAATTTTTAGCTCAACAAGTTTTATTTCAGGAAATATAATCTTAAGCTTATGGGTATATTGCAGAGGCGGATCTAGACTTGTAAATTGCAAGAAGCGCAATCTTAAAATGGACTTTAAAATCGTTAAGACATAATATATACAGATATGAGAGTAAAATATCATATAAAAATGTTTAAGATTTAATAATGAGCAAAAAAATAATTTAAAGTGTGTTAGTGTCTAAAAAACAACGAACCAACACGCCCAGGCTCATTGGTTTGCGTCCTTAGCCCCCTTAGACCCACCTCTGGTAGGACGTTTAAATGTAGATTCGTACAAGCTTTGGAATGTAAGTAATTTTTTGTAAGTCTTTTAGCGTGCTTATTTTTCTTATTTTTCGCATTTTTTTATAGTTTTTTTTATTTAACTTTTAATAGTTAACTATTTTGTTTTTTTGTTTTTTTGATTTTTTGCCAGCCCTAGTAAAAAGAGATTTTTTATGAAGTTTTAAAACAAAACTGGCATTAAAAGATTTTTTCGAGTAAAAAAGACATTGTGAATATACTACTTATTGCTTACCAAAAGCTTTCTGGTACCTAGGATAAGGCATATAAAATTTGAAAAATAATCAAACATTGTATTTTGTAAGAAATTTTGTTTTTTATATTTTACTATACCTTTTTACAATTTTTCTTAATTTTGCGGAATTTATTCTTCTTACACATAAGCTCGAGTGCTTTTCGATTTTTATTAATTCTTAAATTTTGATAATTTGCTTTCTAAACATCTCTTACCACAAAATAATTATCGCTTATTTGTGGCTCAAAATAATACTATACAAAAGCAGTCTACATTTTTCCAAAAAATCGACTGAAAACTATTTGGAAAATCCATTATTTGAAAACTGAAAGACTGCTGTAGCAAAAAATATAGCATACAATATTAACATAAAAAAACCGTTTTTTTCTTTAATTCTTTTTCTTTAATTTTTTTTTACTATTTACTATTTTTTTATTTCCTACTTAAGGGAATATAAACATCTAATTAAGGGGCAGAAAGAAAAAATCATATATCAGGCATGTCCATGATTGACTATATATAAAATCTTACTATAGATAAAACAGCGTGAAACATAACACAATCATTTAAATTTACTTGTTGCATACATAATACGCGTTGTTACTATAAATTCAGCAATATACTTTTTTTTTATATATACTTTTATTGTACATGTATTTGATATAATTGATTTTAACATGCTTATGTTATGTGCTTGATAATATATTGGCCGATATTTCATGTTATAAGTTGCAGATAAAATATCAAAATGACCAAAAGAACGCATACTTTCTATAAAATAGCAATATATGAGCAGTAAAAAAGTAACAAGGTAGCCTTTTGCTGAATAATTGCCATAATTATTGACATTATAAGCACAATTTTAGTATTATCCCTGTAAGATGTATAACAAATCTGAATGTTAAATATTAGATGTTTACAACAAATAAGAAAAATACTATAAATTTTTTTATTAATTGTGTTTTTTTTATGCGAGAAAAGTTTTAAAATATTAAACAAAAAACATTATATGCATTAAAACTATTCTTATACCCACAGAAAAAATTGGTATATTTCTGGTATATTTTATTCCAGATATGAAACAAAATTGGTATTGTGTCTGGCAACCCTGTGCCACACTCCATCCAAGAGAATTATTCCTTTTTGGGTAAATTGTTTATCAAAAAAAGTAAACGTAAGTTATGATAAAAAATTGCTAATATATATTATTTTTTCAGAAATTATTGCACGTCATACAAATTTTCAGATATTTTTAAAAATATATTTTTTGCAGAGAAATTCTATCCAAGACACTTTTTTGATTTGACAAAACTAGTATCATGGATAGAGATTTTACTGTGTTTCTGGAAAGGTTAATTTTTATTTTACCATAAATTACCGATGGTATTGCTATCTTTTGGGGCCGTAAATGACTCTTGGTGCTCTCTCTAGGTTGGGAAAGAAAATAAGACGAACAGAAATGCACAAATTTTACATGTATAAAAATATAATTTTGAACGAATGATATGAAATTATAGTTACAATTATCATTTTAAACATTAAAAATTGAATTTAGTGATATTAAGTACATCAAAATTGCACAATATCACTATTATAGGGACATATACTCGTTTAATGTTTAGAAAGTGTGTTGTTGTTTTCCAATCTGACTTATCCATTTGATTTAAAATTCATCTTTTGTATTTAAATATTTATTAATTAGATATAGACTTTTGTTTCGCATATGTTAAGGGCTTGATTATTTATTTTTCTGCCCCAACCATGAGGGATACTGACCTCATTTTAGGGAACCAAAGATGCCAATACCGTACCGATTATATATAAACTATATGCAGATAAAATAAACTAAAATTATGTATAATATTACTTAGTGTCGAATCATACTGCAAAAAAAACCATTCATTTATACATTTTTTTATATATGCGTATATAATTAATTAAAAAAGTAAAGTAGACATATATTTTTTCTATAATTTACTTTAATGAATTTTATATTTTTTGACTGATTTTAAAAAGATAACAGCCTACATTAAAATGTTTAAGATGTGGAAAAGCTTTTTGAATGTCATAACCTTGTTTTAATATAAAAATACTGTAAAAGCATGAGATTTTAGACAAATAACCCCCTTATATAGTCCAATACAAATATGGCCATTATAGCCATAATAGTAAACGGGCTAAAAAACGACTTCCATATTATTGCCATCGTAATTTCCGGTGCCCATCTTAAATCATCTATGTAATTTTGAATATCTTGTACAGATTTTTGCAATTTTTCATAAATTTTGCCATTTTCATCTGTTTGAATATTACTTATTTCAGTTTTTTGTTCATTAGTCGTTTCTTCTTTTGCAAATTTTTTAAGGATAACAAAGGTAAACAAATCTCGAAAAACAAAATATTCGTTAAAAAGTTCCTTTTGAGTCATTCTGTAGATTCGCCATTTCAACATATATAGGCCTCTTTTATTAAGCAAATTATTTAGCTTTTTAATTCCAATTTCGTCCATTAATTTTTTCAAGTATGGTTCTCTTAACTCATGAATTTTATTATTTATTATGCCTTTACTTTGTTTACAACTTTTATAATACCTAATGTTGTCGTCAATGTGAGATCTTATTTTCTCGTATAAGTAATCATACAACCTGTAAGATGGTTTTTGGGGAAAGTACCTAACAATGCTTGTTAATAATTGATCGTGATAATTTTTGAAATCGTTTGCATTGAAGCCCACCTGCACGTCTTTTATATCAATCCAATTACTATTTAACTCCGTCAGTAAATTTTTATCATACAAATCTTCAAATAACTCTTTAATTTGATCAACTAAAATTCTTAAATATTTAAAGCTTGTATTTGTAATTAAAATCTTAAGAGCATTAAATTCAAGAGTAACTGCTTGTTCATTTTGATTAATAATATTCTTAATATTTGCATGTGTTTCTTTTTCGGCTGTAAATAGATTATAATCATACGCAACCCTGCTTAAACGATAATTGTTGTACTCTTCTGTATTTTTATCAAAATGCTTTTTTATATCATTCCATAGATTAGAGGTTTCTCTATTGAATGTATCAATATCTTGATATTCTAGTGTCCCTCCCGTAAAAATCTTAAATATCTCTTGTAGCTTTTCGAAGCTAAACTTCTTTATACTTTCCGCTCCAATGCATTCTTCTTTAAGATATTTAAGGTGTTCGTTTCCTTTCTTTAAACTTTCTTTGTATTTATGGACTTCGTTCCATAGTTCATCAACATCATCTCTACTTAGTTTATTGATTCGATCTTTGAAATCCTTTTCACTAGTTTCTGCATAATATCTCCCGCTATTCCCCCTGATCGACGTACAGATGGGAAATGATAATTCAGTTCTATATGCATTTAACAACTGTGTAAGCAAATTATCCCCAAACCAACTCGCGCAATTCAAACCAGCAATAAAAAAAGCAAACACATAAATACGTTTTAATAATGCAAAGGATGTAATAATTATACATTGACCTTCTGCGTGCTTATCGAAAGCGTTTGGTGCTCGCCTATTTATTTGGCTTTCTATCATTTTGAATGGGGTTAATTAATTTTTTTTTAAAGCAGCAGAAAAGGGGTCAGATAATTAAATTTTTAGAAATATGGTACAATAAATATAAAAATAAATATTTGCAAATGAATTCCACTAACGGATTTAATTGAATATAGGTATTTTTTTATAATAGAAAACGCTAACTTTTAATAATTCATAAGTGTATTATTTATATTTTATTTTAGTTATTAGTAGGCCTAGCAAAATCTACCGGAAAATAGGGCAGAAAAAATATCGGAAAATATCGAAAAAGTATCGGAAATACAAAAAACGTTAAAAAATTACAAATAAATGCTACTTAAATGTATAAGTTGTTTACAAATTTAACAATAGTAATTTAATTATAATACACTAATAACCCTTATGTCGTAAAATATTTGGCCATTGATTCTATTACGGGCATAATTTTATTTTTGAAACTCTATAAACTTGCTAAGAAGAAAAAAAATGGGTTCTACAGTAATAAAAAAACCATTTAACACACAAAATCTATTTTTTGGTTTCCGGATTAATAAATTTAAATTTCGAAAATTTTCGGTAGATTTTGCTAGGCCTAGTTATTAGTTATGCATATTAGTCAGAGATGACATACCGCACCAAAACATGCGAACCACTTCGCACCGCGAATTTGTGTTGCGGTGCGGGGGCAATCCGAAAAAAAACGTACCATTCCGCACCGTCCACAAAATTCATTCAATATTCACATTTCTATTCTAAGAGTATCTTTCGATTTTTTCAACCGGGGTTGATTTGTTATTAATTCAGGCTACGAGACAACCCAGGTTTATAAACCCCGGTTGTTTTTTTTCTGAAAAACAATATTACTTATATTTTGATCCCTGTTCAAATTGAGCCTTGGTATATTGATACAACTTGGGTCAACCCAGGTCGATTTTACATTTTAAAATACATCCTAGGTTGGATTTTAACTTTATCAACCGGGGTTGTACAACCCGTTTGTAAAAATCGGAACATACCCTAATTAGACAAATAAAAATAAAAAAAAAATCAAATAATTAAACAATGCTGTTTAACAAGACTTTATATAATTCTCAAAACAAAACAAAAGTATAATATTAATATTAATTTATGTTATAAAATATGTCAGAAAACTTATAGGAACAAAGTTAAATACTATTTCTATGCTTTTAAATCTGGTTTACAAAATCTATATGTTTTCGTGTGGTGTTAATTACAGGCTATAAACCGAGCCATGCATTAAATGTAAAAATATAAAAAAAAGACATATAAATTTAAAAAAATTAGTGCATGTATATTCGAAAAAATACACATATGGTTTGTAAAATCAAATATAAATTAGTGATCATAACTTTTTATAGAATCATAAAATAAGTGTTAGAATAAAAAGCAGAAAATAATACACATTATTTTTTTTTAAAAAACGTTGTTGTCTACCAAATAAAACAGCTAGCCAGTTGCAATACCTAATGTGGTACAAAAATAAATCCCGGATTTTAGCTTGAGTAATAAATTTATCTTAAAAAATATAATACAAGATACTAAAGCTGTAATATAGTTAACTTTAATCTAGATTGAAAATAACGCGTATACTTTTTTACATTTTACATTTCCTAGTTAACTGATTTTACTGATACCAAAATAAACGTAAAATTTCAGACTGCACAATTGTAACACATTATTAATAACAACGTAGTAAGATATCAAATATTACGCGATAAAAAAGGTAAACTGCATTCTATTTAAAGTGTAGGCATAATACCATGGAAAACGCGCTTATAGCGTGTGTTTTAGCACTTTTGACTATGTTTTGGTTCCAAGAAAAAATGTTTCGCATTTAGTTTTGCCTCTATTGCATACGCCAAAACACACAAGAAAAATGGCAGAACAGTATTACTTTATGCAAAGTCTGGTTGATTCGCATAATATTAAGTCTTTAACTTTAATTCGTATGAAAGTTCAAATTTCAAAATTAAATATTTTTTTGTTTAATCAAAAGTTAATTTTGCAATTTAAAAAGTTAACATGTTAATTTTTCCATTAAAAAAATACAGCCCTACAAGATACCAATATAAGAAACAATAAGCTCTAAAAAAACTAATGTCTTCAATTTTTACACCTATGATGGAAAAAAAGAGCATCTATATAAAAAAACCAAACCGCATACAGTTTCTATTGATTACAGCTAGTTTTGCACAGTTATATTAAACTGCTTTAAACGGACTTATCTTAAGTCTTTTATACACTCTGATGTCTTTTGTTTATCTTTTTTAAAACCAAATCACGCCATTTAGGATGGGATCGACGTAGGAAATAGATTCGCTTCGTAAAACTACAATTTTTTATTCAACAGCAAATGTATTCAATGATTACCGAATATCTCAAGTAATTCATAAATAAAAAAAAAACGTTTTTTGAAAATTTCAAATGTGCCCCTGTGTTCGCATTTTGCATTTCTCTAATTTCAAATGATTAAGAATGCAAAATGTATATTACAATTAATATTTAAAAATATTTAAGACAAAGAATCGAACCACGCATTCCTTAAAATAGAAAAATTATATAAAGCACGATAGCATTTCTTAAAGAGTCTAAAAGTAATAAAATCCTTTGTTTTTATGAAATAAATAGGTTATTATTGCTTATTTTGTCCTGAGTTGATCCACGACCTGTCCCAAATATTGCAATTCACGCTTTTAATTTTTATAAAATTTTTTTAACCCTATAACAAAACACAATCACTTAAAAGGGACCGATATTCCATTATTACATTTATAGCTATGTTATAAGTTTTAATTATACTAGATTATGCCACGTTGTTAGTTACTGTGACTTAAGTGGCTGTAACATACTGTAACTTTGGCATTAAATGAAACTTAAACTTTCATTACTTAATTATCTTATATGTAACTTTACATTTTTGTTTTAGTAATCTGTTGTAAAAGTTTTTTTATATAAAAAATTATATTGAAAGTATTAGAAACATTCCTACTAAAAGTTCAAGTTGTCGCAAACAACTCTTAACACTTGTATGCATTTTTTTTATGCGGACTCGTAAAACAACAATTAATACATCACAAAAAACAATAGGGGTAATTTTGTGCTTAATAGGCATTTTCTTATGTAATATTTGCCAAAAATGGCACTATAAAAAACCATTTTTTTAAGTTAAAAAAATGTTTTTCTATTTTTCTAGTTAAAAAAATAGTTTTTATGTTCTCTAGTTACAAAAACTTGGTTTTTTTAGTGTCTAGTTACAAAAAAAAGAAAAAAAAAATGTTTTACAATTGCACGTAAAAAGAAACAAAAGAACAACACTTTTTTGTTTGGGGTTTAAATTATGACATTGTCTTTACCTTGACCTACTGTATATAAATTGCGTACGGATAAATAAAGCGTCATTTTAAATCCTCTGTTATAAATTTTTTATGTAGGTAGGTAAAACATATATTTAAATATAGGTTGATAACATTTGTTGAGTATAAAAAACTAGTAATGTAAAACATAGGCAAAAAACCTTTTTTTTGTAATGTTTTTTTATTCTTGCACGTAGCTTATATGTAAACAATGTATATATATATATGTAGTGGTCGAGAATTATGGGAAAAAGCAAAAAAAAAAAATACTACGTTCCATGGAAACAAATTTCCTTAACTTAAAAGAAAGTTTTTTTTGTAGAATTAAAAGGTTTTTAGTTCCCATTGTAGTAAAAACAGATCAAATTTTTTTAGCCCCCGGAAAAATTCTGATTATCCCACTGTATAAATATGAAGCAAAAACAAGAAATGACTAATGTTAACTACAAGAAATATATAACAATAACATGATTTTTTAAATGATCGTATTGCAATGTCAGTTTTTTTTTATAATAGGTAAATCCAAAAAAAAATAACATCTAAAACAAAAAAATATATACAAAGATACACAGAGTTAATAAAAGCAACTGTAACTTGTCTTTCTTTACTGTTACTCTTAGGTTTATATTGTATGTTACTATAAGTTGCCATACCCAGTGCCGGATTTACAACACCAGGGGCCCGGGGGCAAATTTTTTTGAGGGACCCCTTCATATTTTTGTGTGTATTTTTATGGGGGCATTTTTTTTGCTAATTTTTTTTGTTATTATTTAGTTTTAAAT
>JAQFYM010006928.1:0-11054 GCA_034694785.1 Agrenia bidenticulata
TACACTTGGGTTGCTTTATACACTTGGGTGCCCTTATCCCTGATTGGTGGGAGAGGGATAAACGCGGGAGTTACAATTTTCAGGGAGATGGTTTAAAATTTAGCTAAACGGAATTTGTTGCTTCATTCCCTAGTGTTTTTTGTTGGCCAAATAGGGCAAGTATGTTTATGGAAGAATATCAAATTTAAATTAATCTGAGAATTGTTGCGAGGCCATAGTACGGACAAGTAGCTAATGTGAAAGCAATATAATTTATTCGCTCCTTCAGTCCAAACTGTTTTCCCTACGTTTCAGCTAACAGAAACTGACGCTATTATTCATGAATGATTTATGAGTTGTAAAATGATTTCAATGTTTTGTTTCCACCATTTACCTTCTACACGCATAACTTGGTAGAGAACTATATACTGGCAAACAGTACCATTCTGACTAGATTCATTGCTGTGACTGCTGTTTCAGATCTTCGTACCTCTTGTAGATAACAATAAGTTCATGATGTCTTTTTGATTCCGTTAATAGTTTATTATACACTAACTCCTGTTTTTTATAACAGGGGTGCCGCCAAGTGAGACAATGGGCTACGACTACTACGAAATATTAAACACTCCCGATGGTAAGTTCAACTTGATTTTATAATTATTGAAACATGCTTTCAATATATTGTTACGATACTGATACGCGATATGTTTTATTTGCTTACGCAATTTTACGATCTATTCCTAGATGTGTACATTGTAATTCATTGCAATTAATATGGCCCAAAGGATTTAAATAACTATCAGTTTGCATGTCAAACTTCTAAAATTTGTATTTTTACTGTCCCAGTGACAGCCTTTTTATCTTCAATTTAAAGGAAATATGGTATTCAAAATTCAAGCTGTTATAATGTTTTGAAGATTGCATAGCAAAATAATGAAGATGGATGTGTAAAGTAGCTTTAAGGCTTTCCTAAATGTCAAAACTAAGCCAAGAATTTCTTGAAATGCGATGAAACTTGTAAAGAAATTAAATTGGTGAAGCACCCTATCGTTTGTGTTACTCAAACACAATTTTGAGAAACGGAGTCTTGGTACGAGTCAAATAAAAGATAATTCTTTGCTTTAAATAAATTACTTTCACTTGCTGCGGGCACAGGCACAGAGTAACTAAAGAATAACAGTGTAGGTTTTCTACTTATAGGCAGTGTTTGCAATGAGCTCATTATTATCACCACATCTCGGGAGGTTTTATCTTCTCAGTTGGCATGAAGAAGAGATGCAGTCACAATAATAATCATATCAGTTCTTTAAGATTTCCAAACTACATCAATCGCTTGAAAGTCTCTTAAATGTTCCTCCGTTACTAAATCATGTAATAATAAATTCTTCCTGTTGATGTTTGTTTGCAGACAATCGTGGGAATTTGACGGGTAAGTATATACGTGATTCTCAGATATTTTAAAACCCCATACCAATAACAGTTCCAAGGATATGAACATTGTGAACCATAGTACTTGAAGGTGTTATGCCCTTGTTCCGGTTTTAATCTTTCATATGCTGCCAAGTCACTATAATTAATACACGTGTTCTTTTCCGGCGATTAATTTAAACCCTACGGTTTTGTTTTGTACCTTTGAACTTTTTTTGCTTTTGAAGTTCCTGGCACGTAGGTTAAGTTCCATTGAATTTGACCAATACCTTATATTTAAGCGTTCATTCTAGTAGTCAGTTTGTATATTCAGGCTGGATTGTCAGTTTTTTTTTCAAAGTAGAAACAACCTCGCCCTTCATACATAATTGTACCTATCAACAGCCATCCGTTCGTAAGTGGAAAGTTTCTATTTCCGAGTGTCTGTATCTTGTTTAAAAGGGACCAAAATCCCTAAAGGTTTCGAGACTAAAGGATTCGATGTTTAGATACACGTTTTATACATCTGTGAGCAATAGTCCAGTTGAATGTGAAGCGTAGCATCAAAACTTCTGTACTTTGCTTCGTTCACGGCTAAATTTGCTATTTTGTATCCGTCGCACGTTCGAATGAACAGGAAACTTTAGAGGAGAAAATCGAAATCTGTACTGTAAGTTTCCTTTCAACTAGCCTTCACAATCTAGCCCTCAGGGTTGCCAATTTTGGAGTTGATATACTTAGATATTTAGATTGGAGAATTTTGAACTTCAAACAAGTGACCGAGACAGGATGAAAAAATTATTCATTTAATTTCAAAACCTTTCTATTCTACTGGAATCTCGAAAGGAGTTCGGATTACACATGGATTACACCTAAACTTTTCAACACTTTTGCAGTAGGGAAATTGGAATAAGTTCCAATTACGTATTTATTCTAATATATTTAACTAACGTCTAAATTTCTATGATACACTCTCTGCAGATAAAGTAACAAACTTTTCTACAAATTAGCAAAAACAGTTGGGGAAAAACATCCTTTCAAAGTGTTTTGACTTAGTTGCTTTTAGTAAATGAAACTCATTACAGTTGGAGGACTTTTGGAGTAAGTGGGTCATCAAAGAGGAAGAGGGATTGGATTATATACGCGAACTTATAGGGAACTGTGATTAGTGAGTACTTACGTATGAAGAGGTTTTTGATGTATTCCCTGATTCTGTTTAATTTCTAGAATAACTGCCTGAATGAACTTGGATAGTTTTATAAGTTCCTTTGATTGAATAAATTGAATTCGTGATTACTGATTTCACCAAAATGGTTCATAGACAAATTAGTGACTGTGAGTTAGTGAATTAGTACAAACTTATTTACTGAGAGCTATACGATGTTTTGTTTTTTGTTTTCGATCCTTTTTCCCCTCTGGGTGTTTGTGTTAGACCTTTGCTCTTGTGAGTATCTTTGCTCTTAGAAGCAGCAACAGAAACTCCATCACAAATCCAAATTAAAAGTATTAAAATTAATGCGACTTTTATTTGAACAATTCATAGCAGCGTTTAGATTTACAACATGCAACAATTTGGGACGGCTGGGGCCAACGGCTGGTCAATGTGAGACCGCATACAATGGAACGATGGTGAGCAGCTCTGTCACGATGGATACTGTCAGACCGGGAGTACAAATTTGGACCGTACCGGAGTCGAAGAGCTACACGTAAGTCGGGACTGAAAAATTTAATCTTCCTTTCTCCAAACATAATATCAATGGAGGAGGTGGAGGATTTCCTGGAGAGCAGACAATTTAGCTTCAAAGACCTCGTCGAAAAATTAATGAAACCGAAGGAGAGTCAACAGGATAAATGAATTAAAATAGCGACAGTGAACTACCGAACCAACACATACGACATTCGCTAGATTCCATCATTTCAAATTCTGTAGAGCTAGATCGTTTGTTACAAGTTTAATTGAATGCACACTAAGCGATTCTCCGTAGCCACTTCAGACTATGTGAACGTAGCTAGTGCACAGTTGTACGATTCCCATAAGGCTATGGCGGCTATTGCCTATAAGGCTAGGTCTGACAACCGTGATACAAGAAACAGGTAGAGGGGTGAGCCTTCAAAGTGGAAACGGTAAAGAGAAAGTCAAACGGGAGTGCTTCAAAGTAAATATTTTTGCAGTTCAACTAGCTTGAAATTATGAATCATAAATAGTCCTCACTGGGGAGAGAAATATTCGTAAGAACGTCAAGGGGAGAAATCAAACAAGGATATTATGTTTAGAGATTATTATGGTAATTCTTATACATTTTAAGCGATCCATACATTATAATATTAATGCATTAAGCCATGCGAGGGTTTTAATTTCCAGTTTATTCAGTCAATGTAGTTACAAATTGTAATTTTACCATTTTTTTTCTAGTCTTGCATATGAGCCTAGTCCATAGTACTTGATTAACATCCCGGTATAAGGATTTTAGTGGTATTAGCTGATCCATCAGTACTTGTTTGTGTAATAAGTTTCTGGGATATAAATAATTACCCCACTACCAAATTAATTTCAAAATGTAGCTTAGATAAAGTTCATGTCGTGTTTTTCCACCAGCATCAACGCTCCTATAAAACGTGTAGTATTATGTCTTTTTGATTGATCAGTAAGACATTTAAAGACATCGTTTGTGGAAATGTGGAAGTAAAGGAACATGAATAGCTATTTTATCGTTCGACTTGATTAGTTAAACTACACAAGACACAACTATGCATCCTTTTGAAAGATAATGCATCTGAAAATGTCCAGTCAAAAGTAAATTTTTTTTTACAATTTATCTACTTTAATTTGTCAGTAATAATTAACCATAAAACTCCCTACGTGTCTTATGGAACCAATAGCTTGAGAATCCAAAGCAAAGCTGAAAAGTTCAAATAATGAGTTAAAATGGATGTTGCATTAATTTCTTGATTTTGTGTATGGACCGTCAGAAAAACAAAATGGATTGCTTCTACACCCACGAATCCCACATCACGCATGATATTAGAATCTATTTTAATAACCCTAAGAGAGTCAGAGAATTTTCAAATGTTATATTCCGGATCGGTCCCTTCCATCTCAGTGTCGAATAATAGTGAACTAAACAAAAATTTGAAGTTGTCAAATCTGGGATCGTAAAAAAACAGTTTCCGTTGCAATGATAAAGGAAGGCTAAGAGTAAAACATTTACAAATACAGCACACTTTCAATATGCTCACCGGAAATGAATAAAATAAAACTTTACGCGAACTTTAAGAGAGAAGACTTCAAATTTCTGCACTCCTTGCGCATAGGATATAAAACATATATGAGTGGGCTTTGGATTTTTGATATTTTTCTTTTACTATTGATACTTTAGGAAAGGAGAGATTCGAAACAGGACATTTGGTTTCATAGGGCAATAAAGTGAAAACAACCTCTTACCAGTACTTCATAAAAGAGTGAGAAATGTAGTAGAACGGTGGAGAGCTGCCACGTAAGACTCTGTAATCTCTCATACAGTGAAAAAGCTTACTTGGGGAGAATAGCACAATAGTTGGCATTTTAAAACCCACGAGCTTAGAGATGAATGCTGAATCTGAATCTTGCCAGCAATTTTCTGACGATATTGTGTTGAAGATGTGACGGGAGTGTCGCATGAGGACTTTAGGATTTTCTTATCAATACTTCATCAATCCTAGCCATTAATCCTTAAAATAGGCACCGAGGCTAAAGCTAAAATGCTCTCCATAGACAAAACGTATCTACAAAATACCTTGATGATTCAAAAGAATGGATAAATTAAAACCTCCGGGGAGACTCTTGAAACCACATGCAAATATTTAAATGCCGAGACCTTTCTAAGAAAACTGCTCAACTCGTGGGAATTTCTTTGGCTTGGTTCAATCCTTGAATTGTATAGTTTTTTTCCCCAAAAAAACAGCGTCTTTCAAAAATAATAAGATTCCTAGGAGATGTGAAAGTATACTCTAAAAGTCATAGGATGGGATGAAAATAAATCTGAGGAGAGACCTCTCAAATGACCTTCGCAAGGCATAAATTTCCAACAGTTGATACTGATTGCCTTTCTTCCCTTGGGGCTTGAGTCCTTTCTTCTACACTTTCTTTCCTTCCCATCCACAGAGAGATACATTCAATGATTGAACCAACCCGTTTCTTTCAAATTGATACTTTCCCCCATATGTTCCCCATAAGGGAAAATCTTTAAAGGCCTCCACGTATTTCCACATGCATTTGAACGTCGGATTGATTTTGTACTACAGAGGCATGCCAAGTCTAGTTTCAAGATCCCGAACATACTAAGCAGTTTGGACATTTCCAGATAATTCATGGGCGTTTGAGAAGGCCTAGGTTCTAGAGGTACATGGAAATATGAGAAAGTCTTTGCCACTGGGTACAATTTTCTTAATTTGACTTGGTCCTATTTCACAGGTTTGTACGTTGGTAGTAGCACTTTACATTCTCTTCTTCCAAAGACAAATTATCCGTAGAATTTTCTTACACATTTCAGCAAGCCATTTCAATTGTATTTTAATGGAAATAGGCTTTCTTCCTTTGAAAGTTTCTATCCATCTACAATTTTGTTGTTCCCTCTGGTATAATATATATAGTACCTGAGATTGTGTTTCCTCCAACAAGAAAGTTGTAGTTATTTGATATTGAGCATTTAGTCAATTCTGTTTTTCAGCCACTATCATCCGAAAACTAAATTACGAATTTAAACACACTCGCTTCAAATTATTTCACAGAATGATTGCCAAGGGTGCGAGTGGAGGGAGGGGGGCATTAGTTAATCAGATGACTTCCCATGGATCGATCGTGAAAGTGACGATGTATCTAAGGAAAGGAGAGCAAATCTACGTCCTTGTTGGTCAGGAAGGAGTCTCCGTCTGTGAACAGGTATAAGATTTTATATTATACAGTTGCTATAAATGTACATGTGGTAATAAATATAATGTATATCCTGGGCCTCCGAATCTGAGACCTCTGAGCTTGATTGAATTGTGGGCTACTTAGCTTAAGTCTGCCATCAATCCTACCCGTCATGACTTAAAAGCGTTATCTTGTTCGGTCTAGTTTGTATGTTTTCATTAAAGAGTGGGAATGCTGATAAATAAATACACATTGACAACTCTTGGCTTTCTCCTCAGCAATAATATAAGGAATATTGTAAAAATCTAAAAGCTGATGTCACGAAAATGAGTTGGAATTGGTTAATAGGATTGTTTATTTAAGTATATTTTGTTGATAACAGGTTGATGTCAGATCTATTGTAAAGGACCAAATCTGCAAAAGCAATTCGGACAAGTTCTCAGCCCTCGCATTTGTTTCACAAGTGAGGAAAAGTGCTCGTCAAGCTACTCCTGCACCCACGTCAAAACCCAGATCGGTGGATGATATCATTCAAAAACTAAGCACTTTCAATCGACTCAAGGGTGGTGGAGGTGGCGGCGGAGGCTCTACGTTTGTGTTCAAAGTAAGAGCTATTTTCCAAACCTAAGTGTGCAGTGTGGTACACATGAGGCTTCTACAAATTAATAATTAACAGAATAAACATCCCCTGCCTAAATACTTATATCCCTTGGCAGTTGGTAATTTTAGACTTCGTTGTTTCATGATATACCCGTAACGCTATCATAATTCCTTCCGAATCTCTAACCTAAAGGCCTTGTTCTTGTTCTTGTTTGAAATTCTACTTAATGCAGCTGGATAGACGGAACAATATTTGTGAATGAGCATTCCCTAACTATTGAAACAAGCTATCCACGAACTAACGTTTAAACAAATTAAATACAACGTATCGTGAATTTTCATACACTTTATGATCCAGTTTAATGAAAGCCGAATAGAAACATGTTTTCTGTATAGTTCTTAGCGAGAACTTAGATCTATCCGGATATTAATTATTAGTGGTTTTTGTTTGGAATAATATTTACCTTAGTAGAGTTCATGCAAACCAAATTATAATCCATGTACGTATAATGGAGAACCTTCAGGGAGAAGTTATTTAGGAAAACACATAGAGCAATTTCTCTCACCCTCCTACCTTCAGGCTGGATGAATTCATCCATTAAGAAAGATCTCATTTGTGATCATTCCATGAAGGCATGGCCATCCGATGCGTTTCACATCATAAGCCCTGGCGATATGGGAGCCATCGCACCAGTTTGTTTTCTTGCATTTGTGAATCGGTCCATGAGAAGGATATTACGTCGACCTTGTTATTTTTGAACGATGACAGAGTCTAAATCGCAATGCCCCATGACCTTGGAGATTTATGGAGGCTCTTTGGTTGACGAAAGAAATTTCTTTTAATTCTGCTTATAAAACTCAGAAAGTTAGAAAGAATATCTGCCCTTAACTAATGATGATAAACGGGTAAAAGGATATATTGTTCAAAAAGCTGAAGGAAGAAAGTTTGCCAACATTCGAGATTGTATATCTACCATAAAAAGTTCTTGTAAAATATTTTTAGTAAGCTACTGACTTGTGTTGGAATTTCATTTCTGGCCTAAAACATGTGTGTATGGAGCAATGTCGGATTACATTTTCATGTTCCATAGCTACTCTATAGTTATTAGATATTGCCATACAAGGAGCAGGAATGCTCTCAAAATGAAATAAACATAATCGATCAAGTGGAATGGAACTAATTTAGTTTACAATGCGGATATGCATAAACCTCATGCTCAATCGACTGCAAGTGATTATTTTCGGTAATTTTCTTAACAGATAAACAAGAAAATATTGATCCCGATTCTCGTGGCAGCCGGCGGTGGTGGACTAGGTTACAACGCTTCGTCAAGTATCTATCCAAACGGTCGAGGCCTGAACGTGTCACTTCAACCGCATTCCGGATCAAGTCAAGCATGGGGAGCAGGTATGAGGATATACAAGTCCCCTACTGTTTTTAACTCCTCAATAATGCTGTCGTAATTCATAAGCTGAATCAAATGATAACACTAAGCACTATTTATGAACTCGTTTCACAAGATTTAACACGTTTATTTCTTGCACATTTCCGTTCTTGCAAACCCAAGGTGGCGGTGGAGGCTGGGAAGGTCAGATAGTTAAAAACAATAACACTGCCGAAAAGGATATAAGCTTCAGTAGCCGATTTCGGACATCCCAGGAGTTTCAGGATAATGCCACCATGCTCGTCTCCGCAGGACTTTCCCTTTTGGATGGAGGAGGTGTTGGCGGAAAGCCGTGCAATGCTTCTGATTCATGGGGTGCAGCTGGTGGATTTGGTGGGGGAGGTGGCGGAAGTACTTCGGGTGGGGGAGGAGGCGGTTTTGTTGGTAAGAACACATTTGAACAGGAAAGGTTTCTAAAGGATTCCGTCCTTATTATTCAGTCTACGCTTCAATAGACAAGCATGAGTGGAAGCCAGGTGAAAGTTTTGGAAATTGAAGGACTCAGGATGAAAGAACTTTTGGTTGACTTCTGACCAAAAACATACACACTTTCATTTTAAATATTTATTCCTTCATCTGAAGAATATTCTGGAGGTCCCCTTACAATCCTATGTACAATTTCCATGAGAAGATTTCATACCCAAGGCCTTTAGACCCAAATCTTTCCTTAAGTAATTCAAGTAATATATTTATTTATTATAACAATAATAAAAAATAATGGAACTTATTTAGAACCTTAATTTTATAGTTTGCAATTCAGTTTAATTCCTTATTTACTGTGGAAGACCGCTTACTAGCTTTAAAATTTTCAATTTAATCCCCATTAAACTGAAGCTGAAAAAATGTCCAACTGTCCAGTTTCTGTTTTGCTCCCACTTTTTTGACACATCGAAAACTACTTCTACAATTTAGCTATTTTAGATTATCTTTCCACTTGCATCTTCTTCATTTCGCTTTTTTCGCTTAAAATTCCTTTCACCTTAACGTGAACTTAGAAATATTAAAGTCGTATCCAATTTATATCAACCTCGTCAGTTTAGAGCAAGGCCTGGTATAAGAGCACGAAAAATGTTAAAATGTTAAAGTTCATCGTCATCGAGTCATGGACTTTTACTTAGGGAATTACAACAGGGTCTGAAGCTTCCTGACCTGGTTGGAATAGAATTATATGTCTCGGGTTCAATAGCATGGATAACGATGACATTTTTTCCGTGAGCAAAATGTAAAAGAATCGGTCTTTGGTATTGTAAATCTCGTTAAGTACGAAGACAGCCCTTCTATCCACTGCCTTTTGTACACACAGGATTTTACGAGAGAGCCTAGATCTGAGAAGAACATTTCTAGGAAAGATCACCCTGCATTTTTTATAACTAAATCCAATGAATCTTTTCTTTCCTCATTCTCATCACAATTTCTAAGCAGGCTGTGATCTTTTGTGACGTGGTATGGTGGCGGTAGCGGTGGGGCTGTTACTAGTGCATAGGACCTGGTAGTGGGACTCGTGCAAAGAACTTAAGGATTGTCTTCTTTTTTTACATTAACATATGGACCTAGGAATAGCTTGGGGAGAGTGGAACTCTGGGCTGACACTTGCGATTTCTCCAAATCCGCTTGACAAAATTTCCCCAGTGATCTTGTTAACGAGTAATTTAATGGTAGCCTATACGCATTGTCCTCAGATTTTCATAATAATATTCGGTTTCATTTCGATTTTACTTACTTCAAAAGTAATTGCAATGCAGTTGCAATAATTCCATTTCCATGTTCAAATTCATAGTTCCATTTCCTCGATGAATCTCTTTATTGCCGTGTTGATTAACAGATTTAAATACCTTTATGCAAGTAAGAAATTTTTATAACATTTTTTTAAATTGTCTTTTAATTTTTATTCATTTATATAAAAATTCTCAAGCTTTACTCCAGAAAAAAACTAAAGATCGTAGATTCAAATGAAGTTGTAAGTTCTAGGCATACCAGCCTTGACTCTATCGTAGACATTCGGGAAAGATTTTGTCAAATAATGGGTTCGTGTCCAGAGTTCCTTCGTTCAATCTCTTAGAGACCTAGACCTGGACAGGAGAGAAGACAGACACATCCACACATTCATCCGAACTTTTATCTTTAATTCTAATTTATTTATTTGCTAATCAAACTACAACTTGTCGCAACAAATTGTGATGAATTGGTCACGGCTAATCGATTGGGATGAATTGCCTGGTACTGCATATTTTACCCAGTAAAAGGTTTTTTGTATGCCAAACCTGCCATTAGTCCTGAAAATGTTTTGCCAAACAGAGCATTTTTGCTTACAATCCTTTTTGCTTCAGCAACCACTAATCCTGGAGAACAAACCCACTTTACAAAAATCTTTCATGTGACTATAATGACACATGCATACTTGAGGAAATGCTAAAGTACCCGCTTTTTATTTATGTAGGAGGAAATGCTCATGCCAGCCTCTCAGCAAATGGAGAGGGCGGATGGTCTTACATAGGGAAAGGTAAGGAGAATTCCTCATCTTTCTATTAATTAAAATCTTCTAGAATCTACTTTCCCAAAGTCTCTATAGCCAAGGACAAACCCACGCAAATGATAGGATCTGAAGCTTGATGTATGCCCAACGAGTTTACAAATATTTCAATCGCCAAGATCTAAAGTTCAGTTAGTCTTTATTTACGTGTCAATTTGATTCAAAATACAGGGTATTCTGTTCTCCCATCCGTGACACGGAG
>JAQFYM010006929.1:0-11052 GCA_034694785.1 Agrenia bidenticulata
CCAATGCCCAAAGGCTACGGAGGACTTTTTGATAAGAAAGCGGGAAGCGTAGGGAAACCAGAAGAGCATTGCTTAGCGATAAGTATGCCCTACCCGTTCCCTAAAGGAGCCGATGAAATCGTCCCTTAGTAAGTTCAGTTTTTAATAGCTGTCTTTAAAACGGGATTTAAGGGTTGAGTTTTCTTAGCCCTATGCACACATCTTGGTGGGAGAGACTTTGTAACAGCAAAAAGAAAGGCAACGTCCTTTGCGAATCTTCTGATCCGAACTGTGATATTGATAATGACAATAACAGATGGAATAACTTAATGTGTAAGTCATTGTTACTTTGATTTGAAAACTTGCGCCTCTTATTCGTGTCAACAATCAAATTTAAATGTTTTAGTTCGAAAGATTTACTACGGGGATTTGGTGCCGATTAGTAACAGGAGGTTCGTCGTCTCATGGACTCCTGTAAGCTATCATTATACAGACACTCATTATGAATATCGATTATGATTTTTACGAATCTCGGCTGTCTTTTCGGGTTTGCTTGAAGTGCTTTTTCATTCTTGAGAATAGAAATCGTTTAACGAAGCAAAAGTCCTTTGCGAGAGTCACAATCTGAAACTTTTCACACCCCGGGACGGAGATGGATGCTTTTTAAGGGATATTAAGCGACAGTTTATCCGTAATATTATTTAATCTCTCAGTGTTTTCTAAATTTTAACATTAAACATTACACAACATTCTAAGTTTCAAATGATTTTAGATTCCACTTCGTATTCCTTCTGGACGGATGTGAAATACAAGACTGATGCCAAATCCTTCGTCTACAGCAATGGAAAGGAAGTGCCACTCCGATTTCAAAATCATTCCACAACTACCCGAACAAGTGACAAGACGACTATTTTGGAAACGTGCGTCTCGTACACTTGGAATGGCGAAAGGCCCCCCTGGAATTACAATTACTGTCAGAAGGATATAAACTCGTTGATAATGTCTCCCGAAAATTGTAACAACCCGATCGGAGTGATTTGTCAACACCCAGACGCGGAGAAGAGTAAGCAAATAATTAAATACACATTTCTCTACTTCCCATGAGACTGGGAAAATCCTAGATAGTTAAACATAATTCCGGCAATTTTTATTGGCCTCTTAAAATGCCCCTTATTTTATATTAAAACTTATTAATTAAAAACTTATGGATATAATATTTCGTTTTAATTTGCCCCGTTTACTTTAAACGCCCCTACTTTGTATTAATATACCCCATAACCGTTTTAAAAAAATTAAAATCCCGGACACATACGGTTACGCATTGTTTCCAAACCCACAGTGCCAGATAAGATGAATTGAGATTGAAATTAAAAATTATATTTAGGAAAGTGTAGCACGGACCCTGCGGCTTTGAAACCGGATATCAATTTGGATGAGTTCTATCCTTTCGATTCTAAACGACTGGGCCTCGTTCGATACGCTTACAGGGTAAGCTGAATCTTTGGTTAATTTAATTTTGACACTGAGAAATGTTATAGTTAACACTTGTTTAAAATGACATTGTTTAATGAGATTTGAATTGATTCAGTCAGCTGGGAGGGGGGATAATAGCAGATGCCCTAGTGGATACGAACGATTGACTGTCAAAGACGAGTACTGGATTCCAGAGAAAGGCTATGATTACTCAAAGAGTAGTTTTCTATGTAAACTATTAACTATACCACACTTGCATTTTATTTATCTTCAACGTTTTTAAGGAGGCTTTAAAGCAATTATCTAACAACACCTAGTAACTGACTGTTTAAAAAAACCTGTGGGGTCTCTAGATAAGTATTCAAAAATTTAGGTCAAACAGATCGAGGAAAATTTAATGAGCTTGAATTTAAAATTTTGACCCCCCTCTCGGGTCGAAGTTTAATGGGTGGATACAATTAAAAATTAAAAACAAAACAACATAATTTGGAATATTTTCAAATCCTCATGAATTTAAACTTTTAATAAAATTTCTACAAACTGTTGGCTGTAAATTTTCGGTAAAAACCCCACAGGGATATTTTATGGGTTGGCAGGTGAAATTTCATATGAAAAATGAAAGATGAAAAATGATTAAAATTTCATGAAAAATGAAAGATAAAGATGGTTGAAAAATGAAAGATGAAAACTTGAAATTTCAAGGAAGTTTTTTAGTTGAAAAATGAAAAATGAAAAATATTCATTGAAATTACATGAAATTTTTTAAATATTCATTGAAATTTCATGAAAAAAAAGAAGTCCAGACAACGTGGACATTGAAATCACTCAATTAAGTTAAATATTGCATTTTTAAACAAAATTTTAAAAAATCTCCGCAACTTTTTGGAGATTCCTTTATTCAAAATTTTCCTATTTCATCTTTCAATTTTCATATTTTTCAAATTTTTCAAGGCCCTTGAAAAGTTAACTTGTATTATATTGAATTTTTCAAATTTTTCAAATTTTTCCTTTTCTCTAGGAGAGGCATTTAATAAAGTAACCTTGGTTACGAAAAATCTAAAGACTAGGTATGCATTCCACATTGGTTTCAAAAGTTGTTGACCTGTAGGTCAAATTGGAATGCGTAGAGACAAGCGGTTTCGGCCAAAAGTTGAGACGCTCTTTGATGCTCCTTTGATACCTAAATTTCGATTTCCAATTTTAAAATCGTTTGCGCGTTATGTTAAAAACTATTTGAAAGTCCCTACTACTAAAATTATTGAAGCGCAAGTATTTTTTCATCAAATGCAAAAAACCAATTCATGATTGACAGAATAAACACATAGTAAAATACATTTTAAGAGATACATTTTAATTAAAATTTCATTAAAATTTAAAAGGTCTGTTACCATAGCCAGGTTACTGCTCAGCCCCTATTCCATAGTGATAAGATGTACATCTAGCACTTTAAATACAGAGATTCTGCTGTTCATACTTTTAATAAGGATATCTTGAACTTCAAAATTTATTCCTAAAACTCTCGGGGACAATCATTACCTCCATTTTTTATGTGACAGCAAATAGGAAAAATATAAATGGCTTGGTTTGTAATACGAATAGCTTACAATAGTAAGTACCTTATCTATGCCTAGCTGATACGTTAGAGATTTTTAAATTCTCTAATTTACAACTGGCTAGCAAAATTTACGAATAAATTCAATTAATGGCTATTAATAATCAAATTATTTATGTTTTTGCTTCGCGCTTGCTAACAAAATCCTTCAAAATTCGTATTTAAAAAATATTAACTAGTAAAGAGTGTTCTTAGTCGAGGCTACCCTCAAAAGTGATCAACAAGATGTTCCGTACAGGAAGTTTGAATTTTGTTAACAGAAAATCTAGGACATAAATTGAGCCATATTTAATTGAGGTAAGTTACAATTTACAAATCTATGTGACCATTAAAATGTCGAACCTGCCGGCCAAAAACTTCAGCAAACTGATTCAAAATTCACAATCACAATAAGAACTTACATCTTCACTCTTCTATTAATTTATAATTTTTTTGGACACGTAAAATAGGATATGCTGGTAAAAATGATGTTATACGAACAAACTAATCTTGATTTACGGTCATGGTTAGTCGAAACCAAAAGTCATTGGTCATAACGAAATTTTGCTATTATTTTTCTATTGATTAGTTGAAGAAATAGTTCTCTATATTTCAATTTTTAGAATGACTAAACTGAAATTAGATTTGACTGGCCCTCAGCCTCGTTTGATAGAAGGGACAACATCATGCGTAGACCTTAAGGGGTAATTGCTTTAAAAGATTTTAGAAGATTCAATTTAAAATTAATATGGTATAATTATAATAAGTTGGTTGACTAATCAAAGAATGCTAAGAAGCGTCTAATCAACGACCTAAATCCTTCCCATAAAGTGTAAAGATATAAAAGAGTTGCTGACTACATGCTAGATGTAATTAGTATTTAAATATTTTAAAACTGATTCGAAATGCTGTTCAGTTAAGCAATAGCTACTAGGAATACGAATCCGTTTTACACAATATTTAAATATGCAATTGTAATAAGCTTCACTAGTTCGATTTTAAGGCCGGCAGGTCCGACATTTTGATGATCACATAGATTTGTAAATTGTAACTTTCATCAATTAAATATGGCTCAATATGTCCTAGATTTTTTGTTAACAAAATTCAAACTTCCTGTTCGGAACATCTTGTTGATCCCTTTTGAGGGTAGCCTCGACTAGGAACACTTTTTACTAGTTAATATTTCATGAACAATATTAATTTTTTTGAAAAGATGCCAACCCTGGATATTTTTAAGAAGCCATTTGCTATTAATTGTTTAGAAATTTCTTTATACGGTCTTAAACTGGACTTATATTTGAAATTTTAATTTTTCTATCTTACTCATGTTAAAAAAATCAAATGAACATAAATACCTAGAGTAACAGTAAAGGAGAAAGTGCAGGTATAAATTTAATTGAAATCTATAATTGAGCTAATTTCAGATGACGTCACTACCCCATACTGGCTAAGATATATCGGCCCACGTTGCTACCTTTCCAAAGTTAATTATGATCCTGTGACTAAGAAATTCGAGAGGATTCTCACCCAAGGATATTGCAAGAAAAACATCGGTTTTAATATTTGCAAAAAGACAGGGTCTAAGGGTAAGAATAACATTTAATTTCAATCATTAAATAAAAGGGATATTATGGTAATTTATTTAAAATTATTAATTCTAAAAAGAAATGGACGAGAATGATTCGCCGGAAGAGGAGATTGATCTGAGGTCAGGGTTCCAAAGGCGTGACGACTACCCTCCAGTACCCATCATAAAAGGGAAATGGTAATAGTAACGGAAGGGGGGGGGGGCACTTGTCAACTCAACCTACAACAACCTAACTAAATCTTAATGAGAAATGTACCAAATAAATACGTATGCACGATTAAGAGCCTCGTACAATTTTCCCTTTTTTAATAAATCCTAGTGGAGCGGTGACCCAGAGTTGTAGATAAAAATTTGTGGTGTTTACGAATTGTGTGCCAAATAATATAAACAAATGTGGAATTTAATTCCAATAATTGACGTTTTAAATGTTGCAAGATCTTCCGCATTGCCCGTTAAAATGTCCAGCATAAAAACACTTTTAAAACTTGTACTCCTCCTCTCGCAATACAAGTTGAGTTTTCAGTGGAAAGAACTGGAAGGATTACCATTTCTCTCGAGGCGAATTTTTCAAAGACTTTGGCCCCGATGACCCCTGGGGTCTGGCGTCTCGTACACTTGGAATGACGAAAGGCTCCCCAGAAATTTAAATTACTGTCAGAAACCGACAAGCTCATTGACACTGTCTCCCTAGAATTGTAACAACCCGATCGGAGTGATTTGTCAACACCCGGACGTGGAGACAAGTAAGTACTAAATAATTTATAGTTACTGCCCAACAAAATTAATTGGGATTTAATGTTTATATTTAAAAAAGTGCAGTACGGACCCTGAGTTTTTAAAGCCGGACACAAATTCTATCCTTTCGATTCGAAAAAAGTGGTCTTGTTCCATACGCTTATAGAGTAAGAAGCTTTTGTGTTTTAAATCTCAATTTGGAGTGTCAAAACTGGTGTTGGTTGTTTGAAATGAGATTTGAATTGATTCAGTCAGCTGGGAGGGGGGATACTAGCAGATGCCCTAGGGGGCACGAACGTGTAACTAAAGAAGACGAGTACTGGATACCAGAGGACGGCTATGATTACTCAACTAGTAGTTTTCTATGTAAACTATTTAATATAGCTTACTAATCTTCAAGGGGTTTAGTTTATAATCGTGCTAATTTCAGATGACGTAACAACGTTCTACTGGCTAAACAATTCTGACAGGCGTTACTACTGTTCCAAAGTTAATTACGATCCTCTGACAAAGAAATTCGAGAGGAATCTTACAGATGGATATTGCGCTTATATTGCACTTACTACAGCGCTTTCTCTCTTTGCAAAAAGTCAGAGGATGAGGCTAGGAAAAATTACATTTGAAACATTAATTCAAATGGATTATTCTGCTAATTCAATTCAAATGATTCTAAAGAAATGGACGGTTAGCATGTGTTTATGGTGATGATTTATTTGATGATAATAAATGTTTGAAAATCTTGTCGCTCATATTGATTTGACATTGATTTTGGGTACCGGAGGGAAAAGCGGTGCCATTTTTGTGAGCATTTTCCTTTCCTCCTCAGCCTCCTCTTCTTCATTCTCTTCATTCTCATCATTCTCGTCCATTTCTGAAATTCATTGAAACCATTTCGTTAAATTATTCAGAATTTTAAAACGAAACAAGTTTTTTTAAACTCAACTATGAATTATGAAATATAAATGTGGATATGAAATCCGTACCCTGCTTTTTGCAAAGACTGAAAGCGATGTACTCGTGACAATTTCCTTCCTTCAGAATCCTCTCAAAGGTTTTAGTTGTAGGATCGTAATTAACTTTGGAGAGGTAACAGCGTCTGTCCGTATATCTTAGCCAGTACGGAGTTGTTATGTCATCTGCAATCATTTAAAATATATTATTTATTAAGTATTCTCAAGGATTTTGAGGGGGCCCTTAGCCAGAAAAATCGAAATTTATACATGACATTTATTTACGAAAAACCCTGAATTTGAAACGAATTTTCAAAACTTCGGCTAAAAATATTAAAAATTGAAGAACAACTGGGTAAATTATGTATGAGATCATGGTAATATTTCTAAAAATAATTAATCCCACCCCTAAGTTATAAATTGTAGTATTAAATCTTACAAAGAAAACTACTAGTTGAGTAATCATAGCTATTCTCCGGTTTCCAGTACTCGTCATCAATTGTTACTCGTTCGTAACCACGTCGGCACCAATGCCCATGCCCCCTCCCTGAAGACTAATTTATATCAGAATCAAATATCATCAAACTCAACCTTATACGTTTTAAATGAAGCTCCAAGCTTACTCTATAACCGGGACGAATAAGCCCCATCCTGGTCGAATCGAAATTATAGAAGTCATCGAAATATAAATCCGGCTTCAAAGCTTCAGGGTCCGTACTACACTTTCCTAAATATAAACATTGAATCTCAGTTAATCATGTGGAGGATGAACTCGGATCGACACGGGTCAAAAGTTAACGAATAGGATTAAGATTAATCCCGAAAGCATTAATAATACCCGATTCTGTAGGTAATTATTTACTTACTTGTCTCCACGTCCGGGTGCTGACAAATCACTCCGATCGGGTTGTTACAATTCTCGGGAGACGGTGTCACTGAGTTTATATCTTTCTGAAAGTAATTGTAATTGTCCGGGTATCTTTCGTCATTCCAAGTGACCGAGACGCACGTTTCTGAAATACCCGGCCCATCACTTGATCGGGTAGTTGCGGAAAGGTTTTGGAATCCAAGTGGCACTTCCTCTCCATTGGCGTAGAGATATGATTTCGTCTCAGTCTTGTATTTCAGATCCGTCCAGAACGAATACGAAGTCACGTCTGCAACATTTTAAACACTCTGAGTGACTTTAATTAATCTGGAGGGATTGTGAGTGACAATTTGTGACATTTAATTATGTTACAGGTAAACTGTCGCTTGAGGTCCCTTGAAAAGCAGTCGTCTCCTTCCCGGGGTGTGAAGAGTTGGAGGTTGTGACTCTCGCAAAGTTCCTTCGCTTCTTTGAATGATTTCTGACCTCATTAATTTAAAACCACTTCATTCAACTGGACTGAAAATACCAGACCCTTTACAGCTGAATTTAGGGGTGGGCAAAATACATGCCATTTCTAACAAAGTATATTTTAAACTATCTTTTGAAGAATTTCAAAAGTTTCAGTATTTTCCAAATACTTAAACTTTTCAAATTTTTCACTCAAAATCTCTGAAAAATATAAAATGGCCAACCCTGTATTTAGTCCACCTCTGCTTAACTGAGTAAAATTTGTCGAAGAATTATAATTTGAGCTGCTTACAGGAGTCCAAGAGACGACGAACCTCCTGTTACTAATCGGCACTAGATCCGCGTAGTACGCCTTGCCATCTAAACTTTTAAACTCATTGTTGACAGCAATAACAATAGTATAAATAAAAGTAACAATGACTTACAAAATTCCGGACTTGGAACTCTGTTATTAATATTCAATTGATCACAATTAGTGTCGGAAGATTCACAAAGGATGTTCCCTTTGGTTTTTCCGCCACAAGGACGCTCCCACCAAGACGTGTGCATAGGGCTACAAAACATAAGTGGACCCCTTAAATGCTTTTTTAAAGCTAGATATTTAAAATGAACTTACTAAGGGACTATTTGATTAGGTCCTTGAGGGAAGGGTAAGGGCATACTTATAGTTAAGCAATGTTCTTTTGGTTTTGCTACACTTTCCGCTTTCTTATCAAAAAGTCCTCCGTAGCCTTTGGGCATTGGGGCTCGGTGGAAAAAGTTGCTGTACTTTATTGACTTTTTATCATCTTGCCAAACATAAGTTTGGGATTTCATGTCAAACTTTCCATTCAACCAATCTAAAAATAGTCAATGGATTTTTTAAGTCTTTAAAATGTGATTAAAACTAAACAGACCCTTACACCAATTGTCAGTCCATCGCAAAGGGTAGATAAACTGTTCCAACAGTCTGGAGACATAAACGTCCACGCCGATCTCGTCGATTTTAGCCAACTTGAGCCCAAGCTTTTTGCAAACATCTCCAGCCTCTTTCCAATTGACCCATCCTGACTGATCTGCCTTTTGGATGACGTAGAATCTTGAATCGCTTAGCCGATGGACACTTTCCGAATCTGCTGGTCCACTGCATTCCTTGGGTGGTTCTGAAAATAAAATTGAACGAGCGTTTTTGAATGATTTATATAATTCACCGCCACCGTAGCCAAACATTTTATGCCCATAAACTACAATACATTCAAAGAAGCTTTCCCAAAATTTAGCGCCCTTTCTCAATTTGTGTGCTGTGGCCGCTGTGGGGTAATTTGTACTGGGCCCGGGGCAGCTGGGGCTACCTCATTGAATAAGAGGGTATGAGGGAACATGGGCGTGGCCTAATGAGCATAAGCTCTTAATTTAAAGTTGACTACCTTTTGTTCCACATTCGGACTCGTTTTTCAAGACTTTGTTTCGCGGGTAGCAGTCGTCCTTGTACCAAATCATGGGCTCGTCTTTCCTCCCACACTCTGGCGGATTACAAAGGAAGCAGGGGAGAAGGTTCGCGTGGATTGTGTCCTGAGGGTGTCCGTGCTCATTTCTCCAGGAACATTGTAGGAAATTTGTACAGTCTTCTTTATATCCGGTTTTCCGTGAGCCTTGGAATTTTTCAGCCGGACACTGGTCGATGCCCCAGGGGTCATTGGGGCCAAAGGATTTGAATAAGTAGTCTCGAGAGAAATGGTAATCCTTCCAGTTCCACTGAAAACTCAACCCGGTATGTGAGAGGAGAAGGAGGATTTTAAAAACCGTTTTTATCCTGCACATTTTGATGGAGAATGAGGAAGTGAAGAGAGACTGGACATTTTAACTGTTATTCCAGATTTCATTTCATATTTTGTTTATATTACTCCAACCTTTTTCTTAGGGACTGTTCATAAATTACGTAGCTCACTCATTTTTACCCAAATCCTCGTGTCTCGTCTAGTGGCGTTTGAGAAGAGACCATATTTTTGTTTCATATTAATCTTTAGTTGCATTTTGAATAAATTTTTAAATCCTCCAATGTTAATGTTTACTAAATGTTTTGGGAATATGTAAACAAAATACTGAAATTCAATTCCAATGCCAGTTCAAATATTCAGCAGCTCAATCTTCCGCATTCTCCCTAAAAAAAAGTACAAACATTTGCCCCAAAAATCTCCACTTTCTGTTGTCTTTAGAGTCGCCTCGAGGACAGAGGACACTTCCCTTGAGAAAACTTATTCAACAAATTGGGTCCCTTTCCCTCGAAACTTTAATGGGAATGAATAAATTTTAAAAATCAATTAGTGAATATATCGCAATCATTTAATAAATATCTACCCAATTTCAAAAGTTGTATGCTTAATTTTTAATTTGAACTGGCACTTATAATTTAAGCTATTACAAATAAAAATAGGTTCACAACTTCTGTAAGATGCATTCAAAGACGGTTTTGGGTGCTCGTGAATCACCTTGTGATTTGATTCAAATCTAAAAGAACAAACCTTGTGGTTTTGAAAATCATGTAAAGAGGTTGGACTATTAGTTTAGTTCACGATCCGTCCGTCACGAATACCTGGAACTAAAAAGCAACAATCTAAACTCTAACTAACAATGGGAACTTTTTAGCCCATCATCGCCAAATGCCTTGAAAATGGTATTAAAAATCAGGCAGAAATCTAGAAACATGACAAACACATATAAGGATTGTTTCCGTAACAAATGATTTACCCAGTCACAAATAATCTTTGTCCATCTCTCAGGCACATTTAATGATAACAACTAATTAATAACTCGTGTGTTTATTGCATTTTCCCAATTAACATAATGATGACAAATTTTAATGTAAACTTTATTGTTTATTTAGCAGACCTTATTATCAAAAGATACAGATCCAGAAGTTAGGCGGTAATTGCTAGTCGGTAAAGTAGTATATTAGCAAGAAAACTATGATCACAAGTCAAGAACCAGTTAGTAAAATCTTAGTCCATAGTTTATACAAATTACACTTTATTTATCTTTAATATTTTAATTTTATTCAGACAGAGCTTAACCGAGCAGTAGCTACGCGGTAAAAATGGACAAAATTCATTTTTAAATAATTTAACTTTAAATTTGAGCCGTTTCAACAACCAGTGTACACTTGCAAAATTAAGCTCGCAAACAAATACGAGAAAAGTGCTAAATAAAAGAGCGGCCCAAATTAAAAAGAGGGAAATTAAATTCCTAAATGTAATAAAGTCCCCAACATTTTCAGTCGGAGTCGTTGGAGACAAAAAGGAATTCAAATCTCGGCGATGTCTTTCGACATTGAAAAGATCTCCATAATTCTTCATTGATCTCCAAAAGCTAAATATCCCCACCTCCGTCCATCGTCCCGTGATTTTCAAAAAGGGTGCAG
>JAQFYM010006930.1:0-11052 GCA_034694785.1 Agrenia bidenticulata
TATTATTTACTTGATTTTTTAAGACTAATGGCACCTCATTTGGGGTTTATCACCAAAAGTACTCGCATTGTTAGTGGCATGTGCATGACAAATGAATCCATTTTGGTTTGATGAGATGAATGAAACGGGTATGTATGACACAGTAGTTCCTATACCCTTAATTTAAAACATTTTTCAATTTCATCAGCCTTTGCAATGAATTTGGTAATGGGAGATTTCTTCAGCAGTCCTCTCATAAAAGGGAACAGAAAGCCCCATGACAGTCGGTAGGTAGGGAGGATGCAGTGTGGATATTCCCAGGGGTGAAGGGAGACATCTTACCGAAGGTGAATCTAGAGCGACGTGGATTCGCTTTCGTTGGTGGTTCTGGTGACTGTGAGATCTCGATATCATTGTCTCCTATCAACACACCAAGAGGACCAACATTTCAGTCAGGCTCTCATCTCATCATCCGTCTCTTCCTCCTTTTCAGTCGTTTCTTTACCAAGGTCTGTCCAAACAGTACATCAGACATGTCCGCATAACATTTAGGATCTCATAAAAAAGTAAATAAGGGAGGGAGTAATGGTGGACTGAATTTGTGAGGAGGAAACACACAACTATTGGAACTGGAGATGCTCTCATGCTTTTCCAAAGATTACTCTCGTGTATAAACTTTAAACATTTTGTCACATCTGCTTTCAAGACCGCAAAAACATGACATGCATCGGAATTAGAAACTGAGGTTCGTTATTATGGCACGAGTTTGAAGCAATCATAGAAAAAGGGTGCTCTTTGGAAGATTTTTTTACAAAGGTATGGAGTACTTTGGAAAATAGGTAAGTAGTCCTAATATTTGTTGAAATTTTAAGTTGAAAAGCACTTGGAATGATGACTCACCTGCAACTGAGCATCTGGAGAAAGCGTTAGAATGTTTTTTCCCTGTGGTTGGCTTTGAGGTCTGTTGAGATTTCAGAAAACTTTGGCTACTTCGTCGTCTGCATGGCTTTTCTTCCAATCTCAAGGAATAGGAATGAGGCTGCTCGTCCAAAATCCCATCGTCTAGTGGAAAAGGAAATACTTAGGCACTCAAAAGATTATTCAATAGGGAAACTAAAGCTCGAATTTTTTATCCTTATATAAAAAATGCATTTGATTCAAAGTACTTCTGAAGTATTCATTCACTAGATCATCGCATGGGGAACAGGGGATTATTTTTCAAGATGATATTTAACCTGAAAGATATAAGATGACTTTCCCAAAAAGTTCATCATCATCCCCGGTGGGATTATAATTCTTTACAGAAACCTCAAGGTACTTTTCCTTAAGATCAGTAACGGAAATACTTGGGTAAACCATCGTCTGATTCCACTGAGGTGAGCTGCACATGGAGACGTGACGAGTTCTCCTTTGATTTTCCAAAACTCTATCTGGGAGAAGGTAAACGGTGACAAATGGGTCCACTTGGACATGATCTGTCCCATCTTCGTTTCTTTGTTTTGGTAACCTTGCTGTGAGCACAGTCACATACAAGATATTGGCTTTAGGGTCATGACAGATCTGAAGTTGAATTTGGCCATGAGAGCCCTTTTTGGTCCCACCGGAAGCCTGCCGTCTCTTCCTCTCATTTCCAACGGAAATAGGCCCCATACTTTTAATGCTCATGTTCTCAGACCCCTTCCTCCCATATTGGTCCGTCGAGTACGGTGGGTGCTGGTCACTCATTCGGCGGTCATCAGTTAGTGAAGGAGGCAGTGAAGTGGTTGATCGTTTACGGAGATCAACTTCTGATGGAATCACCAGACGAGGCGCTGGACTACTGGCCTCTTCAAGAAAATTCGTCGATTGATGAATAGAACTTGTTCCAGCTGAGGTGTTTGTAGCTTCTGTGGAGCTTGATGGGGATTTCACTAACCTGCTGTTACACATACCTCTTGGTACACTCTCATGAGTCAGATCAAGATTCCCTACATGTTGAAAAAAACCATATATTGAATATCTACTTGAGTTTCCATTAGTCTTTATTACGAAAAATGTAATCAAGAGGGCAACTGCGGCTTATTTTTATAACGAAATAACTTATCCCGGCAAGCATAGTAAAGCCTAGGTGTTCTCTGAACTACTTAGTTTACTTCGCATCATACCATCCTGGTCTGAGGTCTGAGTCAGAAGATGCTCCCCCTCAGATTTCAAAGCATCTAAAGAAGAACGAAAGTTATCCGTGGGACAACTTCCGTTAACGTAATTAGCATCCTTGTCGTCCTGCTGATAAAGTGTTTGAGAACCACGCAATCCTCTAGTCCCAGTACCCTTAGCATCGCCCCTACGTGTTGAAAAATTTTCACCATCTGGCCGTGGTTTTCCCGTAAGTATATTATAGTCACTAGAAAATTCAATTAGAAGTCTTAGAATTCGCTAGGTCATGAATGATTCAGAATTTCTAATGGCACTTTCCCCTCGCCACTGAAATTTGCTTCTGGTTAACATTTTTTACTCGAATGGGAAAGTAGTGGTTTCTCGGGAGGGATAGATAGTTAGAGCCGTGGGTATATAGAACAACAGGGATTCAATAAAACAGAAGAGGAGGGATTGTGGGAGGAATGAGCAAGAAGTAAGAGAGATCTCATACGTCCGGAGAACTACTTCAATTTCTTCGTTATTGGAACAGTCTGCCAGAGTGGATGAAACCTCTTCGAACGTTTTATTGTCCAGAGATACTCCGTTCCATTCCAGAACAACATCTCCTGCGGATAAAAATCCTCGTTGTAGTGACATCAATATCAACCTGCCTCAATCCATGAGTTCCTTACTTAATACCAAAAGCACGAGCCTTTTTTAACCCTGGATGAAGCTTCATATCCGTTACGACATCTCAACCTCATTAAACTTTCCCTCAGCCCTCCAGGGACTTTCTCAACTCTCACTATTTTCAGAATTTTAATATTATTCTTCCTTCTTTCGCAACCTTTTACATACTTCTGGTACAATTACAAATCTGTCATGTAGTGCATAATATTACGGAAGTTGGTTTACCTCATTTTGCCCCAAGGCTAACGGACTACAGTGTAGACGAACTTACTTTGCTTCCAGACTTTCTTACTTTCTAGTACCGTAACCTGCCCTTTCACCTCTACGTAGCAACTTGGCGAGCTGAACATGAGGAATTGAGAAAGTTCAAGCCTAGAGAATTTTAGAGTTTCATTTTCTTCCTTATTAAGTTTATTGGGATTTAAGTTACTGAAGACTTCAAATGCAAATGTGAAACTATATTGATTTGACTTTGATTTCATCCTTTGTGAATGTGAATTTCTGAATGTCATTAATTCCTGCTAGAACTTTTGTGTTTTGAATTTGTGTGTTGTATTAAAGCACTTATTTTGTTTGCATAATCAGGCATAAACGTTCCCTAGGTTTATAGCTATTATTATATAGAACTTGATTGTAAAACTATTTCATTTCCAGCTTGAAACTTCAATTTAGGAGATTCAGAACTTAGAATATATAAATTGCAAAGAACGAGTTTGTAGTTGAAAAAGTTTTTATGCATTGGCGAGTTTCTAAACTCTAAAGTTTAAGTTTTTGGGTTTTTTTTACTGCCTTCTTAATCCGTTTTGTTTAGCTTCATTTTCTTTTAATATATCTGTCTGTATAAAGTGGTGTTGTGTTTGAATGCAATGATAAATAGATATCAGGCTCAGTTAGGGTAAACAGTATATCCATACAAAATGAATCCCACCTTCTTGAATCTTTCCAATGTTATCCACCAATTTTTTCGGAAATATTTTGGCGACATAAGCCGCAAGGACCCCGTTGGAGTCGGGTATTTCCTTCCCCCCGACTACTTTCATTCCAATCCCGTTGCCTTCCAGAGAACTGTCGTTCGTGTCACGCGTTAGCAGATATCTTTTTACAGGAAACTGATATTTTTTCTCTGTGCGTTGTACCTTTGATGTCTAGATAAAATAATTCCATTTAAGTGGCTCAATTTCGTTAACAGGGTCCTTTGGGATCATACCAACCAAATACCATGGTCGTTTGTGTTCATCACAAAAAAGTAAAGGATTCTGAACGATCAGAGAGAAGGATTGAAGATTTTAAGGTAAAATCAGGGAGGACAATTGTGTACACAGTCCATTGTAATCAACTGAACTGGTTGGTCGTTAAGCCTCTAGTCATTATATAATATGCTTTTATTCGACTTTGACATCTTTGATAGTATTCAAGTGGGGAAAGTATGAGCAAAACAAGACAAGGTTCTTAATTAGCTTGGGAAATATACTTTCGGTCTTACTTGAGGTTTCTGGGCATGTACTTCAGATTCATCTGCAGGAATATTATGATCGGGGGTTAGGTTTTTAGTTTTAGGAAGCTTCCGACCTTGTCCACCGGGACCTCTGGAATCTTCAGGATATCTGATTAAGCTATGATCAGCATGTCTTCTGTTTTCACTGATTGCTCTTTCCTTGATAGGATCTATTCTTGAGCATGTAGAAGTTAATGTTCCCATTGCGGGAGTCTGCTTCCCTCCTGTACCAACCAGAGACTTATGATATGGTCCAACTGTGCGTTTAACTTTATTTGCTGCTCTCTTGCAAGATCATAGTATATGTGAATGGTACAGAACATTGAATGAATAAATGCTGAATAATAGACACATTGCCATGCCCGAGCCGATATAGAGTGAGAGAAATTTACGAATGAACACATTTATAAAATAAGGTTGTGATATAATTAGTGGAAGACGAAGAACCCGGCTGTGTGTTTGTCTTTTGGTACACAGTGGAGATTAAAAATAAGCAGTCAGAGCAAAGGACAGGAAAATAGACAGAGCTATAGATTGATATATATTATATAGGTGAATGGTTTTTTGTGAGAATGGCATAAACAAGTGATTAGGTAGTGTCCGGATTCAAGAGACGAGCTAAATTTGTGTAGGGGAGTGAGATATATCTTCGATAAGACCTCCTGATCCTAACGCCTTGAGCTCAGCTTTAAAACCCTACATTATTCGAACTTGCAGGTTCCAATGAATAAATAGTTTGTTTAGCCTTTCGTTTGAATAATCGGGCTAAAGGATGTTATTGAGTTAATTGGAATGGGAGATAGCACTTTTAAGAATTATAATACAGACAGACTTGATTCGCATAAATCAATAGGTGACAACAAAGGCCAACATTCTATTCAGCTATCAATATGGGGGGATGTTTTTTTCATCCTCATACAACCACAAACAAAGATATCGGCCATGAGTTGTGCTAAATCATGTAAGTCTTGTAGGTAGAGGCAAAACTATTTCTTGAATTATGTTAGTTCTATAAAAAAAAGATTTCCCTAATCATCAGACCCTTATCTTCGTTGTATTGGCATACTTTGAACGCTAGACCCTTTTGTCTATTAATATTGATTGAGATGGAGTAACGAGAGTTGGGATAAGGACTATAATATATGCTTGGTCTGAAATTTACGTCTCGTCTTGTTTTCTTTCAGAGTTAATGTACAAAGAGTGGTAAACTCTGAATGTGTGGAATATATAGCTAAAATACTTGTGCAATATACCCATTGATTCTTGTGGTATGATAATGATAAGTAAGTGAGGTTTGCAAAATTAATTGACAGTTTAGATTGAGAAACCGGGTGTATTTGTGAGTAACCCCTTTTTAATGGACATCTTTCTTAGAATGAGGAAGTATCAAGTCCTTTTGAGATTTTACATGCAAACCACTGCGTTTGTTTTAAAGATTCATAACGATTATTAACAACGAGGGATATAGACATTTCATTCCATTCATACATAATTTATGTAGAGGTGGATACAATTTTGATGTTTAGTCATATTTATTACGGGGTCATTATACATTTACCACATAAAAAGGAATTTCATTTAGTAAACACATTACACGTATTAGCAGTATGAAGGTAATCATGGAGTCAGAAGTTTACTGGAGAAGCGTCCGAACGTTTCAAACATACATAAACACACGAGATATATTAAAGGTGGTATGGATTTTCGTATGGCACCATCATAGTATAATAATAAGTCAATCCTTCATCACGATTGATTCATGTCATGATCTCATGCACAATACCACGTAGTTTCTCAGGGTCCTTTCATAAATTAAATTACTCGTCATAATAATCTTAATGCAACTGGAGGTAATCATTCTTGTGACTGTGCAAAACGACTGGTAGAAAATCAAATCCGCTCCCTGGCCAGCAAATCTAGCGGAGACAAACACAAAGCAAGACCTAGCATCGCGAATTATATTAATTATCATTAGTGTCATTAATTGTTATTGTTACGACTATTATAGGTAATCCTATGCTAGTTATATATATGAGGATAGTGTGTTATTATCATCAGTATTCTAAAGAAATGTGACCTAATAATAGAGTATATAAGTTATCATCATGATGAGATGGGTCTTCCAAAAGGAACATAAGTAAAATAATTTTCACACTCTTTTCATTAGCTTTAATCAACTAAAAAGCTATGTAGGTCCAAGTTTAAAACACTGTGGACAAGACTACAGCTACTTCTCTAACTATCAAACTACGTTAAAAATTCTTTAGATTTTTAAGTACTTAGTATTTATTTGCTTAAATGTTTCGTTTATTATTGTTTGAAATGACTATTAGGATGTATAGCAGCATTATTATTTTTAAGATAAGTATGACTTACTTATTGGTATCAGAATGGCATAATATAAATAACTGACCGTGAATTCACTACAATAATTGTTAGTTCCAGCCGTGGCGTCGGCTTCCTTTATAATACTACGCATGCATAGATTTGTTGAGTTGTCAGAAAAACGAGTACGGAAAAACATTAAATAGCGATTTCATATCTGGAGAGGAACACCTACTTTTTTATATTACATGACTTTCTAGCTGCCCTTCTATATTAATTACAGCACCCGTAGGAACAGTAGGGGTACGTATTATGTTTTGAAGACATTTTAAACTCACCCAACACTTATTGGATGCATTGGAAGCGATCAAGTAACTTCCCTAGGGGATTTAAGCATCGAGCTGATTACATTTCATGTCATGGGGCGGGGAGGGTCAGAGAACTCTGAGTTCTTTTCTAGATGATAACCTGCTAACTCTCATGAAGCGTTGTAGTATGTAGGTGGTATTGTGATCTCTGAGAATCTAAACCTTTACCTTCCACTAAGCATCTCTATACAAGTAGACAATAATAGCTGATAGTAATACAACTAGACAAAGATAGATTGATATTGTATACACCTACTCATGAAACGGAAGTCTTACCGGATATGATAAGTCATGTTGTACCACAAGATACTGAGTAAGATGATGTTGATACTGACAAATAGTAACAACTAATTGGCAGCAAAATTTGTACCAAACTAATTTACAATCACTTAAGTACATAATTTTATAACGATAAAAGATTTCCGTAGTGCCAAAACCTCCAATACAGCTAAGGCATCTCTTTTCTTGAAACATCCAACGATTATCGCAAAATTATTAGATTTTATGACAAAGTAGCAAGAAAGGAAGTTAAGGCACAAAAGATTGTATGTTTTCCTTTACATTATGTCACGTACACGTCCGTTGAAGGAGACAACGATACAAAACATCATGTATGCAGATCTACGTGAAAACTAACAGTTCAACGTGTGTACTAAGACGTTGGAATTAAAAGCATGTTTTTCAGACAAAGAGAGCAGTGGATGCATTGGAGATTTCTCTGTCAGCAGGTATGAAACGAGGATAAAAGTTATCAGTTACACTTAACCATATATACAGAGACAGATAGACAGAGACACTGAGAAAAGGTTTGTAATAGCAAAGAGAAGAAAGACATCAAAAGAGTAATGATAGCAGCGGTTGGGTTCCAGAGAATACTGAGCAGCAGGGAACATTCATTTAGACTGAGAAATAAATATTTATCAAATTGTTAGGAACAGGTCATCAGACAGACGAGAGCATAGTGCCACTAGCAACTTAAAGATCAGGTCACTCTAAGGAGCTTGAGGCTTGATACATCGATGATATTGTACAGGGCTAACGAGACTTTATTGTCTCAAGGATATGCATGGGTTTGATACGGCTTGGAGATCTTGACTGAATTCGACAAGGATATGGGTTTCTGATTTGCAGGGAATTTGGAAGAGGACAACTATCGTATGCTTTCTTTTTTATTTTGAAACACAACTAGGGTAACGTTAGACTTTGAATGCTAAAATTGTTGCTGAGAATCATACAGAGCACACTGACAAAATATAAAATAGAGGGGTATTCCAAGTCCCATCTTTAAAACACGACACATGACAGATCACTGTATTGAGAGATCGTAAATGCAAGCAAGTAAACAATGACAATCAGACTGACAAGTGCAGGACCCTTAAGAAGTGAACAGATCATTCCATCAACTGTGGTCCATTCCATGCCTTGTACTTTAATGTCAGAGCACAGTGCGGAATGGAAGACTGAGCCCTTGATTGGACACACCATACTTGCCTTTCATATTTTGGCTGCTACTAGAGCCTCCCCGACCCCCTTCGTTATGTCCTATGGGTGCAGAGCCCAAGTCCTCAAGCAACCTCCGCGACCTGGTTGGCATGTCAGGTAAAATTGGCATAGCCGCTGGGGCCCCCAGTTCGCTACACATGCTCTCGCTGTCTGTGGCCATTGGGGACATTTCTCCTAGTCTCTCATAATATAACTGATCACTACGGAATGTTGATGCTATTCTTTCGATACTTCTATCTTCTTCACTTGCACTCGGACTGATCACAGTACCACTTAAACCATGATGTCCATGGGGATATCGACCCAACCCAGAACTTCCAGAGTACATCAACGACCTCCCATAACTGGAGTGCCCTTCATAGCGACCATACTGGTCTCGAATTAGCTGATCGACAGACTTAAGTACACTGTGTCTTTCGTGATCTGACCCATCACGAATTCTAATCAGCTCATTATGGATACCGCCTCGTTCCTGCATTTGTTGGCGACGCCTTGCTATTTCAGCCTTAATACGTGTTTTTTTCTCCTCTCGACTCATCATCTCTTCTTCTTCTTCTTCTTCTTCCTCGCTGACATATGGTGAGGGGTGCCAAGAGCGAGACTTGCGATGCTTTCGAAGGTGATGTCTTTTTTCACGATTGGAAGAAGTCATTCGGGAATTTGAGGGTGAGGTTTCCCCCTCACTGTTCCTACGAGATAAAAAACGGGATGCAACTCGAGATCTGAAATGTTCGTCCTCGCTGACCGCACCCATGCTATTGATAGCGGTTTCTCTGAGCACACCACCGGCAGCAGCCCAAGAGGAAGTCAGGTATGACTGTGAATGATCCCAATCAAACTGAGGTTGGACATTTGATGGAAGATAATGAAGCAGGGCACTGTCTTCCAAGGACTCATACTCATAGGACTTGTAAGGGGGCCTCAGTAGGTCGGCCGATATCTGTAAATAAATTAAATTCCGTGGTAATTAGATACAACTGGGGGGAGGTACTAGTGCAGGGGGTAGTGAAACAAAATACAGTAAAATAAAATAAAAAAGGGCACAGACAGACACAAATACAAACACAGGAGGAGCTCATACTCGATCAAAATCCAGGAGTTCACTGTCCCCGTCCTCTTGAATAGGCGAGAAGGGAAGGGAAAGTTTAGGATCAGATAACTGTCGCCGGTGCCCCTTCAGTTTCCGACTCAGTAGTGGACTTGCCCCCGCTGATCTCGATATGCCCACATTCCTAGATAGGTCCGCTCTGCATCACCAACCCACCATATAATCATATTATTAGCAAAAATAGGGCCCTCCTCCTCCAACAACACAACAGATCTGTGCGTGCTATGTGCTGTGAGTGTGTGCCTGTGCCACTTGTTTCGACCTCCCACTAAAGAGTAATAATAAAGTAATAGAACTGTCAAAATTTCAAATACCTTGACCTTAGTCCATCGCTTCCTGAACGGCTTGTCACAGCGTCTAGTCTAACTCCCAACTCTCGATCTCTTTCTCGTAATTGCTCTAATCGCCTCCGCTCTTCGGATAGCAGCTGCCTCCTTTCTTCTTGCAATTGCTCTCTCAGAGTTCGCATGTAGGATGGCAAGTGGGAACCCGCATTTAAACTAGGGTCTCCTAGGCCGGACGCCATCCCAGAAATTCCACTCAATCCACTGAGATCATGATCAGTGGACCCTGATCCCTTATTTAGAAGATGTCTTAAATCGGGGGGCAAACATGCCGCCAATTCGGCCAGATTTGCGTTCCAACTCTCTTGAGCCGCTTTATGACTTGGGTACAAGCCAGACATGACGGATGTCGGGTTTGTCAAGTCTGTAGAGTACCCCGTCGTTGTACGCATACCTGGGAAAGTTGATGAAGTGGAAAACAGACTGCTGTTCAGTGGGTAGGCCATGTCCGGCTTACCTCCTAAGCTACTTACTATACTGGAGGCTGCAAAACCAGACAATTCAGAGAATTATATAATTTAGCCATAGTAAGTAATTGCTGAGATTCTCAATCAATTAAGTATCTTATCAGGTGTACCTTGTAACAGTCCAAGAGCAGAACCAGGCCGAGGAACAGGATCAGATGCACTCATGGAAATATTTCTTAGATTGCTTTCACTGGCACTTGGTCTGGATAGGCTGAGGCTTGAGAATGGATATGACCTACCAGGTGATGTGCCATCCATTGATGACATTCTCAAAGGCGATAAGGATCTGGAAATTTAAAACAAGTCTTAATAAAAAACAATATTTCCTCCACCATCAACCACATGGATACCAGATACCATATACACAGCCAAAAATAGTTAAAGCTTGACTGTTTTTATTCAACTGTGGCAATACAAAACAAAAATAGAGAAAAAAGTGAAAAATCTGTCATCAAGTCAAAACTTTCTCCACTCAAAACTTTCTCCATTTTAATTGAAACTTTGTAATACGAAGTTATTGTCAATGGTAATTATTCAAGGTTTGTCTAAGCAAGTTTGTGGTATTTCATGTTCTCGATACCACCCAATCTGAGGGCGTGTACCAAAGCACCGTTTTGAAGGGATACATTTGAAATGGTGGATATTATATGGTCAG
>JAQFYM010006931.1:0-11051 GCA_034694785.1 Agrenia bidenticulata
GGATACTAGATAGTTCTACCGCGGATATTATACCGCTTTATCCTTTATTATGTAGATATTAAAACGTTAAGATAAGTTTAACGGGTACTGCGCACTATGAGGTTTTACGCTAGAATTTTTGTGCCAGGGACATAAGTTTGGTACAAATTAAGGCTCAAAATTCCTACTTACGAGCGTTTTGAGTTTTTGAATGTTTGAGGTTATACATTTTTTTGGATAAAATTTTTTAAAAAATGTTGCATTAAAAGTATTTATAATTCTAAAATCTCTGCACAAAAAAAAAACTGTACCCGCAAATTTTCTGTGACAAAAGACTGCTGTGGTCTCCTGTCCTCTTCGTGGTAAGCCACTGGCGACCTACGTGCGCTTTTTTTGCGCAATTTGTGGCACATTGATTGAAATAACTATGCGGATCAAGTTAGAACGCAAAATCAAACTAGAATAAAAAACGGTAATAGCTAAAAAAACGATACTATAGCTAAATCAATAGGTTTTGCAAACAGTAATTAACGTCTTTGTTATCTAGTCTAAGTTTTATTGAGCCGTAATAACCCGCATCAGCAAATGTACTCAAAAAAATTAAATAAATAGCATATGGAATATTGTATAATTTATATATATTGAAAAAAGGCAAAGGTAATATTTTCTGGCTAAACCTTTATGGTATTTAATTTTTATCATGTTAATCAATGTTTAGTTGTATAACAGATTCTTACATTATAGAGTCTAGGGTTACTTTTTAGAGTTCTGACTAAAGTCATAGTCATTTAACGCTTATTCTGCAACCTATTTACATAGAATATATTTTTATGCATGTTAAGGCCGTAAAAAACATGTGGGAGCAATTCGAACGCCCATAATAAGAGAAGCTAAAAAAAGCGTGCTATGCATGATATTGTATCGAGTTATTGTAAGTCAAAATATTGCAGTTATTATGTTTTTTTTTACTTTTGCAGTTTAGATCTTTTTCTATTCTCGTTTAATTTACATTTTTTAGCCTAATCTAGTCCGTAAAATGTTCACTTTAATTTTTGCACATGTGCACATAAGTATGCATACACTGTGCCCAACGAGCATAGTAACTCATCAAAAAAATTATAGTCTAAGTGCTTTTGCTGTAGATGTGCTTAAGGAATACTTTTTTTTAAACACCTTAAGTATGTATTTGAGTTTTGGTTTGTCCTTAAAAGCTTTTGTTTGACCAAATTTTACCATATTGAAATGTAAAAAGTATATTTTTTATATCTTCAGGGCTAAGCATTTCTTGGTTTTATTATAAAAATGTAAAATCAGTATCTGAAAAACGAATATGACTTAGGTATAATTTCTGAAAGAATCATTTTTTTTTATTGGTAAAAAATTACGATGATGCTAGATATTGTAAAATTGTGGCATTTTCAGCAAAAAAAACAGCAAAAACCTGTCCACACTACCGCGCAGACTTCTGCATTTTTTTTTTGTAAGAATGAAAAATTTTTTATTTTTTACCGTCATATTATGAATAATTTGATGCCTTAATTGCAACCTGTACCGTTTTTTGCAACCATAAAAAGACAAGTATGTTACTGTTGGCAAAGTTTACGGAAAATTTTACATCATTTAAGAACAGCGCACATATATAACAACTTTAAGCCTAAATATTCTTACGAGCGTTAATTCGTAGATACAAAATCGAGATGCACAGTTACCTGGGTCATTGTAAATTAAGGAGTACATAAGACGTGCACAATATGTTACGTAAATCGAATAACCAGTATGAGAAAATACCAAAATGTTTAATCTGCAAAAATTTTGTGAATCCCAAAAATATTAGAAATATTTTAAACTACAGAATATTTAAAAAACGCATACTTTTATAGCAACTTTCTAATTAAGGTCGCACCACTTAGACAGCCTCAACATACAGTATATTGTACAAAATATGTTAAAAAAAAACTTAAAGTTTTTTATGAGCATGTTATGTAATGTCTTTGACAATTTTTGCAGAAAGACGTCAATGTTTTTTCTAATAATACTGTCGTAAAGAGCATAAATTTGGAATGTGTAAAGTTTCAAATTGTTTAACGTGATTAACAATTCGTTTGAGATTCTATATAGTTCATTTATAAATTTTTAGGGGAAAAGCACCCTTATCTTTTCATTAAAAAATATTTTAAAGAACGTATGACGTCCTTCTCGCTGCGCATAACTTCGCGCTAAATGTACCATGCAAGTTAAAGTCAAAAAAAGCCAAATCAGAACGCCTTTGGCGTTTTAATGGTATTGTTTGCTCGTACTTTTACACTTTGGTAAAAGCCTAATCCCTAAGAGGTTTATGCAATTTTGTATCCTACGTTACAAAAAAAAATATTACCAAGGGTACACAAAGAATTTCTACCCCAGGGCTGATAAGTACAGAAAATGTACCCCTGGGTCTACAAGGGGTAAAATCTTACGGTGGGGTCTGCCTTACCCTTGGGTATGGTAAGTTGATGTTCCATTTTTACCAGGGGTTGTATACCCCGGTTGACATAGCATAAATCCAACCTAGGACGTATTTCTAAAAGTAGATGTGACTTAGTTCAACCCAAGTTTAATTAATCAACCTGGTTTTTTTCAACCTGGGGGGTGAATTTTAGTAAAAGTGTTCAAGAAAAAAACGACCGGGGTTTATAGACCAGGGTTGACTCGTAGGTTGAAATACTAACAAAAAACACCTCGGTGAAAAAAACGGAACACACCTAAATTTGTATTTTTCAAAATAGAGAAAGTGGCGTACCCAGGGGGGAAGTGAGGGGGGCACGTGCCCCCTAGAAAAAAGTTTCGCCTGAATAAAACGAGGGTGGGTTTTTGTGCAGAAATTTTTGATAAAAAACTCTAGAATAACAAAAAACTACAATAGAGAAAAATTTTAAACACAGTAATAAGATTTTTTACGTTAAAAATTGTGTTTTGAACCTCTTTTTTGTAAAAAACACTGACTAGCCCATGTCTAAAAAAATTCCAGGGTACGCCACTGCCCTGAGTACACACATGCCTTACCCAAGATAATAAAATTCAAAAAGTTTTTACCCCAAGGGTCTGTACCCTTGGTATTTTTTGTTGCCCTCATTTGATACAAATTTAATACCCTAAGGTACAAAAAAATGCACAATCAATATTAAATTAAAAACAAAACAATACAATAAAACGTAAACGAACGCCAAAAGCGATAAGCGAAATCTTGAGGACATCTAATTTTGCGGATGTACATACGCTAAAAAACATTAAAATCAGAACTTACAATCATTTTAGGGTAATAACATCAAGAATTTTTAACAAAAAACATTTTGACCTAGACGCAATGTAAAAGCATGGTTTTTTAACTATTGTTTTGTACTGAAACATACTTTTTAATTTTTATGGGGTTTACAGCACATCTAAAAAGCATTTTAGGTACGAAACTACCTTTTTGCTTTGCGTTTAAAATTTTTGGATCTGATACCAAAAAGGTTTTGTTACGCAAAAAGACATGGTTTCTATAGTTAAAGAAATGTATTGACATATAAAATTAAGTTTAAGTTAGATGTATGTATTAAGTTAGGTTTTACGTAAGTTAGACAACAATAACTTAGCGGAAAAATTATATTTGGCATAAAAAAATAAACATTCGTTTTGCAAGCACTTACTTTTTCATGTAGTTTTTTAGAAGTGGCAATTTATTTTGCATTTATAACTACTAATTTGCGTCATAAAAGACGACAGGCCGACTTTGTATACATCGAAGTAAATTGTAACGGTTTCAAATCACTTTGATTGGTTTTAAACGTTAAGTGTGTATGTATACAGTCTTTTGCAGTACATTGTGCTTTTTATATACATTTTGCCTGTTTAAAAGCAAAACTTGTGATTTATTATGCAAGTTATTTTTTCTTTATATTCTTACCAATCTTGTTTACTGTGAAAATATATCTTAAGCAAAAATTATTGTATTTTACATGTAAACTCAAAAAACCCTGAATTTTTTGTTTATAAAAAAATTATAAATCAAATAAAAAGTTACCGTTCTCAAGTTATTGCCAGTAGTCTCCTTTTTGTATAATAGAAAACCGTAAATAATTTCTTATGGTCAAAGTACAGTTATTTTTACGGTTTAAAATAAAATGATAATGCAGTAATAACAGGCGTAGCTATTCTACAGGGTTTTCTTTATAAAGTTCTACTACAAAGCAAACATTTGCTTCTTATTACGCCGTAACAGATTATTATAAAAAAAAAACAGGTTTCTAGATATTATTTTTAAATATCTTTGATTATATAAAAGGATTAGAACACCACAAAACTTATTTATAACATTACTTAAAGTATATATAATGCATAAATCATTTCTGCGTTATGCAATTTGCCTGCACTACTTAATTGACTTTACCTGAAACCCCGATAAAAACAAGATTTTACAAAACAATTTGTAAATTACAACAACTAATTTGCAAATATTTTAACGTATCATTTTTGGTTATAGTATTTGTTTTTTTATCGTATTCTGAACATATAATTTACGATTATTTTTTGTGGTTTTTAAAAGATCTAGATACAACTTTTGTAAAATATACTGAATAATATTATTTATTTGGCATATTTACAAAATAAAACGCGCCCGTTTTTTTTTGTACTTGAAAGTTTTTGGCATATAATTTTATAGGTGTTTGAAGTGAATTTTTTTTAAGGAATTCTGATGCAGTTTTATTTAATCTATAAAAAAATAAAAATTAAGATGTCAACAAGAGTATACAATGCATCCAAAGCTACAAATGGTAAGCGAAATTGCCCGTTATATCAGAAAATTATACAAGTTTTAGCCTAATGAGCTTCTCTGTAGTTTTTAACACTGGAAGAATCCAAAAAGTGATTTCTAAGTTATTTTATTAAAAAAAATAAAAAACTTGAATATATCTGTCAATCCGAGTTTTCTGCTTTACTTTTTTAATTATCGTGACTTACTGTTACGGCATTCTGGGTTGCCACAGATTAAGCCAAAAATATTCAATATTGTTTAAACTAGAACTATATGCAGTATTTAAAAAATTGCAAGTATCGTCAAAAGTAATACGACAAAAATTCATCTGAAATTAACACTTAGTAATGTCACCCTGAATATAAGTTAAATTGTCTGGCAGCCATTATATCATTTATTATACAATTATGAATATATATTCCAAGAAAAACTAACGTTCATACAAAAAATATTTTTCTTTTGCACATAAAAGTTATTATTTTTTTTTTTATTACTTTTCATATGTAATGCCGTTTTGTTTTTTCTTGGTAGGATTCGTTTATTTTTACTATGCCCGTTTTTACAAAAAAACCATTCCCGTTAATTATATGTCTTTTATCGACAATTTTTTCCTGGCTTTTGTCTTACAATATGCTGTTTCACGCATTCTTATATTAGAATATTTATAGAAAAAAACCTTTAAGTAAATTAAAATACTTACATAATAAAAGTTTACGGCCTGCCTTTGTAAGCACTCAAAATTTAGATATTTTAAGTGACTTGCATGCAGCAACCACCCTGCAAAGAGCAATTTTATTATATCATAGTATTTTTAATATCTTAAGCTCAAATAAAACACCATGTAAAACATATTTAAAATATTTTTGTTTGCGAAAAAAAAGGTTTTTTGACAAAATATTAAAGCAATCAAAAATAATTAAATATTTAAATTTAAACCTTAATTAAAACATGTTGCGATGACTTAAAATATTTTTTTGTTTCGTTTTTTCAAATTTGGATGTTGACTTGCTATGAATAGCTTTTTTGAGACCCTAGATGATTGCTCTATGCGAAAAAAAGAGCTGTATGTGTGCCACATCTATCACTGAACATATTGTAAATAGTGTTTTAGAAATAAACCCTTTTGTGATTTTTATTTCAACTCGACTTTTTAGTATTCATGTAAAAACGATTCACGCACATATTACGCAGTAATACGTACCTTTTGTATTTCAATACTAAGTAAAGGTCATTTTAACTAGTAAAACATACTTATAAAGCTACAATTATTCTACTTAGTAAAATTGTAGAATACACGGGTTGTATAACTCAACAGAGTAAGGTTTATAAAACACACCATTTAAGGTAAACAATTGGGTTGTTTTATTTTGTTCATACTTTGACAAATAAAATTTGATAAAGGGTTATTAAAAATATACGAAAACCATGATTAGTTTAATATTTTATCTTTTTTTTTTTGCATTTTATGTAAAAAATTTAAATTTTTGAACATTGTTTTTTTTTGCGACTGTATTGATAAAGTATCTATATGCAAAAACCCCTTTACTTTTATTTAAAGCTAATAGCAAAATTACTGTTTTTTTTGATTATATAGAAAATTGAGTTTCTTTTTTCTTTTGCGCAATATCAAAAAACACAAGAATTACAGTTAATAGAACTAAAAAGGCAATTTATCCTCTTTTTTACCATATAAAAAAAGTCTTGCAAAAACTGCTTCGTTTTTAGTTTTCACATGCAAAACAATAAAAAATTACCCCTGTTTTGCATTTTAAATAAATATAAACGTGTTGATCTTATTAATACTGTACTTAATTTCGGTATATGTTTACTTTGTTATGTCTTGAAAAGACGATTTTGCTTTTATACAATTATATTTTTTGCTGTAGAACATACGATCAAATAATACTCCCTCTGTATTAAAATACTTGTTCATTCCATAAAAAATTTATCGAATTGTGGAGTTTAAATAAAAACAAAAATTAGCCATAGTCATTGTTACTAATATTTTGTAATATTTGTATCGTTTTTTTTGCAGCATTTTTTTATTATAAAAGTCTAAAGGTTTGTTAAAAATGACAAAAATGACATAAAAAATATATTAAGTGCAGATTTTTAGAAATTTTTGTTTTAAAAACGCACGGATACCAGTTTGTTACAATATAATTCGTTTTAAGTATGTTATCAGCTGGAAACATCTATGATAAGATAATCTATATAAATATTAATAAACAAAGTAAGAATGGCTTTTTAAAAATATATCATTTACAAACAGCGCAAACCTTCGTTTAATTGTAAGGCAACGATTTGACTTTGCGCGTTCTTAACGAGTTATAAAAAATTATAAGTAATAAAACTTTTTGGACAAATTTTTATGATAAAATGAACAAGTACTTATGATAATTTAAGTTTTATCCAATACGACGTAACAATTTTTATATATTAGGTACAGAAGTTTGTAAGAGAAAAAAAATGTATGTACTAACATATTATTAAACTATACGGATAAAAACACATAGGATCGTATTCACATGACGAACTGGTCAACATTTTTTTTTTTTTTATTATTGTACGGAGGGGTTGGATTTTTAATCAATTCGTATTAAATCGTATGATTTTTTGACGGTTATTATTGGCAAAAAAACTCATATGTAAAGTCAAACATCTTATGTATCATCTCACACTGCTCTAAAGTTCAAATATATGTTTTAAAGTGACATAATACATTTAACATTTTGATCCGTTCAATTCGACGGCGGATGATAGCAAAGCACTCAAAGCCAACAATGTTAAATGCATAATAAATCGTCACAGTCAACAAATATGATCTTCGTATATAAGACCAAACGTATTTTCTTTTACATTTATTAATACGATAAAAAAAATATTGGTCACAAGAAATGTCAATTATGATATTATATTAGAGAAGTAAATAAGAAAATATTGCGTTATTGTCAAACGTTTTGTTAGTGTCTCATATTATATTTTTTTGTCCACATCTGTTCCGTATGTTTTTGCATGATCCTCAGTAATCGTACCGTATTTTTACCAACCCTTACTTGGATGAAAATTAGTAATATAATTTTATATATAATTTTTTTTTTGATTTTAATATTAATTTATAAATTAACAAAAATTTAATTAAAAGTAATTTAAAGTATATTTTCAAAATAAGTATCTGCATTTTGTATAAAATTTTTCCCAATATTACTGATCTGTAATTTTTCAGCTCAAATTATAATTGTGAAAATTTATAAATTTGGAATTTCCGTTATATGGACTTTTTTATATGCACATTAGTTTTTTAGTTAAAGACTCAAAAAAGTGAGCAAATCTATTTGTATTAGATTCTGAAAAACAACATAATTTATTGCGTATATTTCATACTTAAAACATTTTTCTTTATCTAAAATGTTTGTTTTATCTGACATAAATACGTTAACTTATGTATTTGTTGTGAAAATCTTCATATAAAACACTCTTTTTTAAAATCATATACAAAACACTCGCAAAATGAAAATCTAAGCTTCACTCTGTGTAGTGTATGCTTTAATTTAATAGCAACGATTTTACCATATTGTAAAAATCTTTTATTATATAAAAAACCAAATCTTTCAAATGAAAGCAAATTTCAATTTCAATGGTTTCTAATTTTTTCTTGTAATTAAATTAAGGAACTAAATAATTATAAAGGCTTATCCAAAAAGAATGCGCACAAAAAAAACACAAAAATATTTATACTGAAAGATTGCACTGTATCTCGTGGGATATACACAATTTGCACAAAATAAGCAGAGTGTAATAAAATATGTTGTGTTTTCTAGAATGAAAGTTAAAATCAACAGATATAAATATAAAAAAAAGACCAAGTCTACACACTTAAGTTGCATAGCATAAAGCTATTTTGTATTGAGATATGTATTGGGATGCTGGTTAATATCGTAAAGATGTGTATTTGTATGTTTTTTGCATTTTTTTATAAAGTTACAATATCCACGAAAAAAAATTACCACAAGTATGGATTGCATGCATAACACACTTTTCTTATACTTTTGTTTAGTATAAAAATTAAAAATATTAAATTTTAGTAATATTTTTTTGTATAAGCATGTCTATTCAAAAGTAACTCTTGCCTGTAAATATATCATCTAGGCTGTAAACCAACACGAACTTGACTCGAAAAATAGCAGTCACGATGCTGAACCGGGCCTAACCAAAACACATTGTAACGGCAAAAAAAAACCAATTCAGGTCCAAGTTTTTTTAAACGTTTTTTTGCGACAACGCTATTTTAGTATTCTTTTGTGTTTGTAATCGGTCTTTGTTTGCCTTTATCAGTACTTTTAACGCCAGTGATTTTTAGCACGATGCAAAACACTCTTATTGTAACATTGTTTTCTAATACGATGCAAATTTTAAATATTACCTCAAGCTCTACAGTTTAGATACCAAAGTCAATACCTTATCACAGTAAAAGTCTTTTCGAAATTTTAACTGTTTTTTCCCGTTGCTAAATAAGTTAAATATAAAATGTAAACGTACAATATCGAATCTAAAAAGATAAAATTTTTGGATAAGGCTTTTTTCCGATAGTGCTCCATAATAAAGCATAATTATAACGACATATATTTATTGAGAGAAACTAATGTATCTATTTTCTTAAAGGTGTCGCTCGCTGACCCCACTAAACCGGACAGTTGCCACGTAAATAAAGCAAATTTTTATTTATATACGAATAAATATGCAGCTGTAAAAAATAAAATACTAAATAACTTAAATCAAAAAGCTGTTTTATAGCAACAATTATCTTTTCTTACATATTTTGTTATATACATGCCGAGCTGAAATAATATATCTTATCGGTTTATAACTTTGCATATGAACTTTTTCGAAAAGTAAAAAAAAATATAAAGTACACTAAGTTGCACTGTTTTCGTGATGTTTTTTCAATTTAAAACATTAGCTGTGAAATAATCTTTTAATGTAAATATATATATTAAATAACAAAGTTTCATATATACTTTTTGCGTAAAACAAAACCTTGTTTATTGTTTTGTTGCTTCTTAAAAAATATTGATGGTTATAAAAGTTTTTTTTGTAGTATAATATACGTGTTGTTACTACAGAAAACAATTTAAAGTATTTTTTTTTTGTTTACCATTTACTTTCTGGGCCGTAGCATTAGCGATAATCAATAGAAGAAAGGTTATATATGTCTTTAAAATTGATTTTGTTAAAATTACCGTTTACACGTTGCTTACTTTTTTGACAGCTTTTTCTTGTTAGAAAAAATTATATAAAAAAAATTCTAAATTTTCATGGTATTTTTAACATAGGTTTACATATAAAAACTTAACCCCAAAGAAAAGTTGCTGCTCAATGATCTCGATCTAGGAACCCGGCTGGTTTACATCTTATTATTACGTAGAAAAAGTTAAAAATTGACAAAACGGTAAATTTAAGTGTTTAAAAATCTGTTTTTATAAAAAAATGATCGTTCGTATTTAAGGTAAATCTATACGTTGTGTCTACGTACATAATACAATAATACGTCTCGTATTTAGTAACTTAATCGTATATGTGATACATTAATCAAATGATTAACGTGAAGAACATAAAACACATGCAGAAGGTATCATGTAATGTTGTACGGCAGTGGCGTACCCAGGAAATTTTTAACCCGGTGTTCTGTTGTGATTTGTGCCTCGTTGTGATTTGTGACCTCTGTTGTGAAATGTGACTCCACAAAAAAATCATTATAAATATAAAAAGTAAAAAACATAAACAATTAATATTAAAATCTTCTATTTTTAACGAGTTGGGTTTTTTCTTTGTTGTTTTAGAATAACTTTTTGCAAGCTAAAAGACAAAAAGCTATAAAAATGAAAAAGAACCCAAGAATACGTAAAAGTAAAGCATAAAACCAAAATATAAATAGTTTATATATAAAAACAAGAGTGATTTATTTTTGGCATTAAAAAATGAAAAGTGGATGATTACTACCAGATAACAAAATAAAGACTGGAATACTGTACCAAAATATAAATAAAGCTATACTATACATATGGATTATTAAATGATAGTTTTTTGTAGCTTTTCCCGGTCACAAATTACATCACTTGGTCACTTTCTACAACTGTTGTAGATTTGATCCGATAAAAAAAATCAAAACATGTAAAGTATTATGAACATAGTTTAGTGCAGTAGTATATATTTTACGACTATATAATTTTGATTCGATTATATAGCTTGATTAAAAATATTTGGCAATAAAGCTCTTAACTAATATTCTTAAAATGCT
>JAQFYM010006932.1:0-11050 GCA_034694785.1 Agrenia bidenticulata
AATTTTTTACATGAAAAGGCAGCAAAAACAAAAACATTAGTAGTAAAAATAAAAAATTATTAAAAGTAAGTTTTTTATAGAATAGAATTTTTAAAAAGCATAAATCATAAAATAACGCCAGTCTTCGCAACAACAAAAAATAATTAATGAATACTTTCTTACACATATTCAGCATATATTATTCATAATTGTTGTTTCTGCGTTACTACGTTATATCTCGGTGGTATCAGGCACAGAAAGAGTATCAGGCACATCACGGGTATCAGGCACAGCACGCGTATCAGGCACAGCGCGTGACAATGTATATTGGTTTCAATATAAATTTTTTTTGCTTTAAATATTTTTTAGTCTAAATTTTTTAAATAACTTTTCAAAAAAACCTCCTTGCTTTTTTTGCTAATTATTTACCGTATAATTTTTGTAGGTATAGTTGCACAAAGATTTGATAATTTCATTTGGTTGTATAGCTTATGTATATTTTTGTGTGCAAAACAAAACCGCGCTTATAATTGCTAAGAAATTAAAACTGTTACCAGAATCTTAAAACCAAAAGATGCAAAGAAGTGATATGTGTATTTTTAAGCTGTTCATATTATTTATATACTTGAATGATGTGATACTGTTTTGCTTCAATAATATTTTATTTTGCGACTAAAAATATAGCCTTTTGTTATTACAACTAACTAATATACCTCTGCTGATATTTTGCCTATTTTTTTTTTTTTGTATTTAAAAAGGCATATAGCTAAATATAATATGGAATTTACTTTTTTTTTTGAAAAAAAACTCGCATAGATTACTAGAAAATTATAAAATCAGGCTGTTTTTGCGAGTACTCATCTTTGTCTTTGTTAAAAAATTTATGACATATATTGCCATTTTTTAGACAGAAGAAATAAATGACCGTCGTGCTGTTGTTTTTGAAACGCATTATTTGCTGTATACTTATAGAATCATAATTCATTTCATTTTTGTGTTGAACACGTTACTGCTTTTTTATATAACAAGCACTAGTTTTATTCAATACTATGCAAACTACTTTGTAAAATGTTCGTAACCTAAATCTAAACCTTTTAAAACACTGATAGACTTATTCAAAACAGCAAATATTTTCTGGTTGCTTTTAAATTATCAAAATGTGCTTCAAAACACAATTTTGCCTACAACGACAATATACGTTCAAGACGTTCCTTTATCACATAATCAACGGCAAAACGTAAAGTACTAGTAGTTTTTTTTTTCATCTGCAACTATTTAACTACAAGCCATAAACGTGTACATATATGTGATTAAATAGTATATGTTGCTTAAAGGTTATTCTTATTCTCGATACTTGTAAAAACCTGTCTGCTTTTTATTTTGTGCGTAAGTCTAGAATTCCTTATATTTGAAACTCTTGTTTCACGTTTATAAATATTAAATACGTATTCCAGCAAATGTTAACCTACAAAATTTTGTCATTGTTTTTTTACAATAAAAATATTTACTTAATAGTTTTGGTCATAATTTTTTTTTTTTTAAAAAAAATCTTAACCAATAAATCAGGACAAGCTTTTGTTTTTTATGCATGTAGCAATTAGAAATTATAAAACCCCTTTTTTTTTCAAGTTACTGATCTGTATAGAAAAGTTCCCATGTCAAAAAGTTTTGCATAAATCCGTAATAAAAACAATTTGCGGGCTGTCTACATGACGCAAGGCTGTAATTATAAGATTTGGTACTAATTTTTGTTGGCGGTTAGTCTTTAAATGGCATGCAGCAGTACATTTGCGTTTTATTTGGCAGTAAGTATACTTTTTTTTTATGATACGTGATATTAATGTAAAAAAAATGCACGGGCATTAAAATTGTCTTTGGAGCTTTTCCGATAAATTTCTTTAACAGCAAAAAAAAAAATTCAATGATTCAAAAACCCGATGTATATTTTGTATTTGGCATTCCGCGTACCCAGTAAATTGCACAGTTAAAAATTTACATGGTAAATTACAAGATTTACATCGCAAATGAAATAGACGGTTTGTGGGCAAAAAAATAAGCAATCAAGTTGTTATATTTGTGTAATATATAATATTTAAAATAGATATACATATACGATCGTTAAAGAGTTTGTCTACTTTTGTTTATTTGCATATATTAATAAAATTGCAGCGTAAAATACAATGAATACAAATTATTAGCAAGAAGTACCTTAGTACGGTAATAAAAAGTGTTTAATCGCAAAAATGAAGAAAAAACTGTCTTTAATAAAATATGAATACTAATAAATGCAGTAAACCACTATTACACAAGATTTTTTTTAAAGGAATAAGCATTATGCTTAGCGCTAGGCACGCCATACGCTTTTTTTGTTTTACAAGTATATTGTATTGACTGTGTACAAACAATTATTTTTTTTCTGTTTTATATTTTACAATATTGTTTTTACTTTTCCTGTCCCCTATTGGCACTTGAGCATACGCTTTATTGTTGCATAACGCTTTAATACACTGTAAGAGCCGCTAAAAAAGCATAATGTATGTTTATATTCTAAAATATTTGTTTGTTAAAGCAGATCTTGTAATTTCCTCGACGCAGAAATGCAATTTTTTTTTTTTTTGGATTTATAAAGTAAAACAAAAAAACGCTATAAAAAAATTGCTCCTATATGCACAGTATGATGGATGTGTCGGGCGCTAGATCTTTCTCTTTTAAACCCATTTTTATTAATTCTATTAAAATAAATTAAGTTTTTTATATACGCTTTTACAATGCTGTTCATATTTCTACGAATACTGATAAAACTCTAATTCACTTTACAATTCGTTTTAAATTGATTTATATTATATTTTTAATAATCCAAAAAGATATAATAAAATATAGATCGGTAAAAATTAAATATATTTTTGTGTATATAAATACTAAAATAGCGCAAGATGCTTGGTTTTTCCTGCTGTTGCGTTTGCGCACAAATATCAAGTATTTAAATAATAGTTGCGATTTCCTAAGGTAAAAAAATCAAGAATTCATATGGTTTTTTAGTGAAAACATAACACAGTCTACACATAGGCGTCAGCAAGTTTTTATTCAAAGGGAAAGAGGGCTAAAAAAATAAAACAAGTTTCAAACAAAAAAGTACTAGCTTTTGACTGTTTTACAATTTTTTTATGGTTTTTGCGGCTGTTTATTTTTTTCGGGTGTTTTTTTTTGATATCCCGGGCGAATTTTTTTTCTTTTTAAATAAGGCGTAAAAATTTTTTGCAGAAAGAAAAGCAAGTCCCTTCCGGTATTGTCCCTTTTAACTCTGTCTGGCGCCTATACGTATACATAGTAATGTAGTTTAAAAAAGTTGTTCTTATTTAGGTTGCAGTTTTTTTTAATTTTGCACTTAGCCATTATTTTTTATATGTATGTTTATATCTTTTTTTTTTCTAAATGTGCAATATACGCCAAATCAATATATTTTTTTTATGTTGAATATATTTTTTTTATTGTTGAATATTTTTTTTTTCCAAAAAAAAAAAGTTAAAAAAGTATAAACAATAGTTTTCTAAGATGGCTTAACTAGGGTTACCGCAAACTGCACATAAAATTTTATACATGTAAGAAACCCTAGTTTTCTTTGTGATTTGCTTTTAAAAGGGCGTACGTTAGATCATAAACTGCCATCTGGTGTAAAACAATCTAATCATTATGTTTTTTGATTTACTGATTTTCTTTCAAGACATATTATATTTCTTGCACAAATTTTTCTTAGTACAATATGTTTTTTTTCTACTGAAAACCAAATTTTATTTCCGTTATCGATACACAGAAATTTCAGTCGACTAAGATAAAGTTTCATACTCTAAAAAGAAAATTAAAGGTAACTGCAAGATGTGAAAAAATGTGTTGTAGCGTTTTCAGTATTAGATATCGTTTTTAATGCGATTAATATTGTTTTTGAATATATAATGCTTTTCTTAAAATAGTGTTTTATAAAACCAACAAGTTTTTACTCTACTAATATAAACAAAGAATATTTTTCGGTAAATTTTTAATATCGAAAATTGTACTGCTCGAGTTTATAGGTCCGGTATCGATTTTATCTAAAGTATATCTTAGACCTTCTTAAACATGCGTAAGTTGTGATACTACTATGATATTACCGGCAATATGCATATATACTGGCAGTACTGCTTGCCAAATAAAATCAGTTGCATTTAGACTTTATCTGTTCGTGGAAAGTTTGTCGTTTTAAGTGATGATATAATGAGAAAATCTTCTTTGTAAAAGTAAAAAAAAACAAAGAATGCAGTGGATTGCCCATAAAACAGAAAGGGCCATTTTTTTTAGTACAGGTTATTCGTCTGAATTTTAGGTGCGTGTATTTTGTAATTTTTTGTTTTTTTTTATTAGAAAAATCCAAAAATGCAAAAAATATAAAAAATATTTATAAAAAATGTTTTAAAGCATACCTTGAATCCGAAAACAATACCTGTTTGGCGGGACATAAATTTTTGTCACGTACTGCTATGAGGGATAGTAATAAAAAGCAATTGGTATGTAAAGTGTCTCAAAAAATGACCTATTACGAACAGAGCTACAAATAAATTTTTTCCTTACAAATTTAAAAGCTAAAACAAGATAAAATAAATATTTGTCCCTATTAAAAAAAAATTTATGCACAACAAATCATGCGCGCGACTAATTTAAAATACTAAACATATAAAATACTTTAAAATTATATGTATTAGATGTGATGTGTACTATTTGATTGGTCGTTGTTGCCATATCTCTATTATTAATTATCGAAAATCATCTATTCTTGCTTTTGAAAAATAGACAAAAGAGGTATTTACTAGTCGGTTTTTTTGTTTTTAAAAAAGGCTATTTAATTGTTATTGATTTTCTTTGTTCAGTCGTAATTTTGTAGAAGCAAGTAGAGAACTTAGTTAGCGAGGCCCGGCCCGTCTCTAAATTTAAAAGAAAAAATGCCCGGCCTGGCTCGAACGATACGCAAAAATACCTGAAATTTGTTGATTATTTTTAATCGATTAATAAAAAATATTTTCTTACAAAAAACACAAAATTCTGCATTGATACTTTAAAAAAAAGTATTTGAATGATTCAAGTTTTGTTTACAGTGTTTTTTATTATTATTATGTAAATATATTAGTTCAATTTCAAAAAAAAAACTGCCAAAAATATTGTTTTATTTAAGAGGCGTTTAATTTGGTTTTAACGCTACGAACTTTGCACAATTCAATATCAATCAAAATAATGGTAGACAAGGGTACGTACATATAGATTTTAGGGTATAACAATATACACAAAAAAGCAATGAAAACTTAAAAATTTTACACATAAAATGCAAAAATTCAGCTGTCTTCTTTAAAGATAAAACACGTTGCTGTATGCTAAAATTTTGCTTTAGAAACTAGATAAATATTGGTATTCTAATAAAAACTTTGATTTAATGTTTTTTTATAAATATAATGTTTATATTGCAATATATTTTTTAAAATTTTTTTTATTGCATTTACAACTACAGATTTTTACTTATCGTGTATTTATATTTATTTTATCATAAACAAAAACATATAAAATTCAAATATTGTTTTTATTTAAAAAAAAAAAGATGAAGTATTTTAATGTATAAATATAGTTTTTTTTTTTAATTTTGTTGTAATAAAAAACTTGTTTTGGCTATTAACTTTATAGGCAAATTTTAATTATAATAAACACGCTTTTATGAAGATTGATCTATACATAGAAAATATGTTTTTTGCAATGTATAAAAAACGGATTATGATTTATAGTATCAAGGTTAAATATTTGGTATGATTATTAAGCAAAAAAAAAAATCTTTGTCTAACATATAGTTTTTAATCGCTGTTCATAATAACGCAACTAAGAATACCACAAATTTACCTTATAACAAAAAAAAAAATTATAAAAAAAAAATTGTTGTTTTAAATATTTCTGTAAATAATTTTACATTAACGTGTCGAATACAGCTTAGCCTGTAAAATACTTTTCCGTCTATCAGTATATACAAAGCGTGCATCTTTATACCCCGTTAAGCAAGAATGCCGCGCGCAAAATATGTTTTTTAGTGATTTTCGCAGGAGATTTTTGTATTTTATTTACATTTGTTATTCATAGAAATAGTACATAAAAATTTTGTTATGAAAAAACGTATATATCATGTCAATTTGGCCTGTACTTAGTTTCTTTATATATTTTAAGTAATTAAGGCAGATATACATGTATACAACAAGCTTTTAGTTAATATTTAACATAGGCAAACTTTAGAACTTTTTTTATACTTTTACTTTGTATTTTAGTAGTATTTACTATTTAAGTGTCTACAAAATACAATTTTTTAGTTTTTAAGTATACAATAAATAATTTGTTTTTCTTTTAAAATAATTATTTTGGTAAATAGCAAAAAAAAATACCCGAAGTTATAAAAATTATTTCTAACAGCTTAAACCCGCCGGCGAGCTAAGCCGCGCCGGTCCAAATTTTCTTGAGCTAATGCAGCCCTCTACTTTAAAGATAATGCCAATAAAAGATTATGAACTGACGACAAATTTTTGTTCATTCGCTAAACCGTTGAGCATAAACTCATAGTATTACAACGTAAATAACATTGTATTGATACAATGCATAAAAAAGTTTAATCGTTATATATGTATTAAAATTACAAAGGGATCAGAAATGGAATATTTTTCATCTAAAGGTTTTTATTATTTTTTTTTTTTGATTTATACTACCATAGTGAATTTTTTTGTTATCACGCCACGATATTTAGTGCTAGCTCTACATCATGTTATCAGGAAGATGCAATATTAATTTTAAGCATTCAGCTTTGGTAGCTGTTATTAATATTTTAATAATACCTTTTTGTAATTAAACGCATAAAAAACATATAATAAATTACTAGGTGTACATTTCTACTGTGCAGAAAAATATCGGAACCTAGTTAAAATGTTTTTCCCAGCTGGGTGACGAAATGAAAAAAATATTAGATATAACTTATTGTAAATTACCTGAAAGATAAAACATTTTACGCCAAAATATAGTATACAGCCTAATGTAAACTTTAATATTTTAAAATAATAGTACTTTTTGTTTTCAACGAATCGATACTATTTGATTGCATAAAATGCTAAAAACCTCTGTTTAAGACTTATTTTTATCATATGAAAAGATAAACTTAATGATGTGCTACAAATATAACCCTTATCCATGATACTAAGCAAGCCATCAATAGGATGGAACAACAATCAAAAAGATTTTTAAGAAAATATACTATTAGCTTGTTTTTTGCCATACGGATACGTTCTAAAGTGGAAGCAAAAATGGCTTTCTTGTTTATAAATGAATAAAGCTATACTTGGGCTGTTGTCTTGTTATAAGTCTTTACAGTAAGTTTTCAGTATTTATAAACTTTATTAATTCCTTTTTTTTTTTTACGATATACAAACTAATTTAAGTCGAACTCACTGTTGGCGCTTATTGACAGATTGTAGCACCTAAATGAAAAATGCATCAAAAGACAGCTAAAAGCGTGCATAACACGATTTGAAGTGCGCAAACGACGTAACTCGGTTAGTTTTCTCGTTCTTGCTATAAAATTTGTATTGTTGGTATATTTATAGATAGGTAATTTTTGTGAGTTAATTTGAAACATGTAACCTATCTTATCTATTGGAAAAGAGATAGAACAGATAAACCTAATGTTGGTGATAGTGTTTTTGATACGACGCTATATACGAGTTTGCAGAATACATAAATAACAGGTTTTAAAACGGGGTTTTATAAGAAAGTAAAAGCTTCGACCGTAACAATCAAAACTCACATGTTTATTTCGTACACTTATATCTTTTTTTGTTGCATATATGCTTAAAACAAAGAAATACTTATTAAATAGATTTTAAAACCGTATATTCAATATGGTATTGAACTCCAATGTGATTTAAAATTTTGTATTCTGGTTAATTCTTCATAATAAAATAAGTATTGAGTATTTCAAAATCGTAAACTAGTTGTACATGGAAAAATAAAATCATTTAAATTTTTCATCACTAACAAACAAGTGTGTCGTAAATTGGAGGGGGTAGGGGTCTAAAAAATAAGAGTGAATTTAAGAGGTCAAATATACTGCTAAATATTTAGGGTTCTGTTTTTTTCGGGGTAGTAAAAAATGCCACATTTCTATGGGTTTGTTTTTTATAAGCAATAAAGTACTGCCACATATCACTGAATTCGTTTTTTATAAGGTAGAATGTAAAGGCCACATATTTAGTAGGCTGTTTTTTTTAAAGGTAAACTCAAAATGCCACATAGTTGTGGTTTTGTTTTGTTTGGGGTATAATTAAAATGCCACGAATATGTGTTTTTGTTCTAAAAAGGGGTAATTTTTTGTGTGAACAGTAGTTAGATATCTATGGATTTTTAACCACTATTATTTTTCCAGAGACAAGTTACAAAGTATATTTTTAGTTACCCGTAAGTCCGCCCCTGCATGAAAGTTACAAAAAATTTTACACGCGACTAAAATATTTGCGTAAAAACATTGCATAATGCTAAAAAAAATGTAAATTTACATACCATAACTTTTTTTTTTGGGGTTACTAATACTATCATGCAAAATAAAACTATTTATCTAACGCAGCTTTACTGTAAAAGGTTTAATATCAAAAAAACATTTACACATACAACAGTTTACATTTTCAATTGTATACTGAGGTCGTCCCGAATCTTAAAAGAGTACATAATACACTTATTATCATGCATTTTTGCCTTTTAATTTTCTTTTAACATATAATTGAAATAAATTCAGCATTGAACTAACAATAAAATAATAATAAAAGGTTTGCTCGAAGTACAAAAAACTACATTTAGGCCAAACATAGCCCTTGAACTGTGAATTATGAGGAAGATTACAATTCTTTAGTTTACGGTGTTTCCTGATATATTGAATAGGTTTTCGTTTAGGGTCACTTATGTGTATGTGGCAGTAGCTTTTTATATTTTTTTTCTAGTAACGTTTAACAAAATTCAAGAAAAAGAAAAAAAAAAAATATTACATAAAAGGTAAAATGATGGTATTTCAAGTCAAAAATTTCGCATGGAAATTTTTTTAATACCATTTGCGGTTTGAAACTATACAAAGTTTTGGTCAAGCGTATATAATAAATTTTTTTTGATTATATAATTTGTAAGAAAAAGTTCATGCTTAAAATTTGGTATTTTATGCTGTTCTAACGCTGCGGCGGATTTCATGTAAATGCGTTTTTTCAAAAACTGATTTATGTTTATTAATTGTATCCGGAAAAGGAAAAATCAATATATTAAGAAAAACCAAAAAAATACAAAAAATACAACATTACATGAAACGAAAAAACAAAAGCAATAAAAAGCGGTAAAACAAAAACAAAAAAAAACATAAAACAAAAAACATAAACAAAAAACATAAAACAAAAAACAAGATAAATAAACAAAAATAAAAAGATAAAATAAAATAAAATTAAATTTAAAAAGCAAAGAATGTAAATAGAAAACAAAAAACCAAAAAAAAAAAATTATATAAGTATCTATTAAGCAAAAACAAACGAAAAACGCTTGTATAACAAAAAACAATAAAAAAATAGAAGCGTTAACGCCAAAACAAAAAATAGTTAAAATTAACACAACACAAATTCGTGTTTTTAAAAATACAGAAAAAAATAAAAAAAATGTATTCAAGAAAAGAACAAAATTATGGTTGTTCGCCAATTCAAAATACAAAGTTATATAAAACTAAAAAAAACAGAAAAAAAACAATTTCCTTAAAAAAATGCTTCGGTTATTTGTAAAGAATAAACTTGTTATCTTAACATTTGTATCAACGCCAATACTTAATGGTATGGTTATGGCCAAACAATTATAACTTTTAATGAAACTGTACCCTATACAAAAACTTTTATATTTAAAGATGAAAAAATAAATGTATGAATACTAAAGAAAGAAAGTGTAGTGTAATAAAAATTATAGTGCACAAAAAAAGGTATGATTTTTTTCTTAGAAAAAAAGGTTTTTTGTTTTGGATCTAATTAACAAACCATTTCCGTATCTATAAAAAATAATTCTTTTATATATAGTATGATGCTATACAGGACTATTTCAACAAAGATAAATCTGGTAAAGCAAAAAAAAAGTATACTAAACACAAAATATATGACTACAAAGAAAACATCTGTATAAAAAACATCAAGTTGTAAAATATTTCCGCGTAAAATTTAGCGCACGTTACACTTGAACTGTACGCTGTAAATAAAGAACAAAAAACAAAAAACAATTTCCAGTTGTCAAGTTTATGCGCAAACAAACATTACTTCGCGTTATTACATAAACCTGTTTGTTTTAGCACCTGTAAATGACGTTAAAATATAACAAAACAAAAATAAAATAAAATCGGAGGTTACGAATGTACATATCAGAGCCTTGCAATAAAATCGAAAACCCGCTCAGACCGAACTAAAAAAATATCCTTTTTTGTAGTAGATACTTTGTTCCGTTTAATTGTTTTTCTAGGTTTTTATAAGATTTGACTAAAATAGGTAAAATGTTTTTAGCAATTTGTCAACCAATTTATACAAATAAGCAAAAATAATCTTTAATGCAATTTTCAATACTAAAAAAATCTTTTCTCGCAAGTTTTATCGAGTCTACTGGACTTTTCAATTATGAAACAGGTAGGCAGTTGGCAAAAGAAAAAATCTTTTTGTTTGTAAAAATTGAAGTTTTATACGTAAATATGTTTTTACGGCATATTCAAATTCTGGGCAAAAAACTAAAACGATTTGCTATATAATTTGGTTTTTTGCTGCCATGTTCTGCTGCTTATTAAATAATTATCGTAAAACCCCTTTAATACTATGATCTGGTTGTTATTATTGCACATATCATGAATTATTACAGTGCATTTTTTTATGTCACATACTATATCAGTCGATCGTCATAATCAGTGGCGTAGCCAGGATTTTTTTTAGGAGGGGGCACAAAAAAATAAATCAGCTAAAACGACAAAAAAAAATATTTT
>JAQFYM010006933.1:0-11050 GCA_034694785.1 Agrenia bidenticulata
CCCCTTATTTTTTGAGCCCTTATTAGGGCAGAAAATGAGGACCCTTGAAATAAAAAAAAAAATAAATGGCAAGAATGCTAAAAGCTGTAGAAGCAACAAAGTTCGTAATAAAAGAGTTAAATGAGCGTAACATATATTCTATGTTGAAGGTTGATTTATGTCAATACGCTCCAATTTACTAATTATTTTTTTTTTTGGTGTGTATTCTTAAACTATCGACTACATATATGAACATTTTATTGGCGGAAGTACAATTTATACTTTTTTTATCATTTTATGAGTTTCAAATGATTGAGAACAATCGAAAATATTGTCGTAATATGTTAACATGATTTTTGGGATAAATTATTTAAAACATGTCCAAAAAAGACAATTTTGTATAATAATAAATGTATGGTTTATAATTAGCGAAAGCTCCAAAAATGTCAATATAGACGTTGTTCTTCTATAATGCCGTTTTTAAATCGCTGTTGCTGTTTAGCCCACTTATTTTGTTAAATTTGGTCCTCGAAAGCGTTCACATTCAACCCACCTGCTATAATTAAAACTTGATGTTTACAATAATTATCTATGAACATATAAGAATTTTAAATAATAGTAATATTACGCATAAAAAGTACTTATAATATTTTTGGGGCGTAAATCTGTCCCTATAAAAATGGGGCTCCAAAAAAAAAGAAATGTTGAAAAGCCCTGATATATTAAAAAACAATTTATAAGTTATTATATATCTATTATACGTTTTTAATACGTTTTTAATACGTTTTTTGTATAGTATATTATGCAGCTTTTACTATCTAAAGTTTTTAAACTTTGGAAATGCCTTATTTTATGCACATGAAAATATCCAGTTATAATCTAGAAAATATTTTCATTTAATACAGCTGAGTATAAATATAAAAGCGTTCTATAGTAACAAAATCTATAAAATTGTGACATTTATAAACGTAATTCAAAAAAAACAGTGTCATGATCGAATCTTTAAACAATTATAAAAGTCATGCTTATTATACCTACAGTACGCAAAAACAAGACAGATCCAATATAAACACAGCAAGATTTGGTAAACTGATAAATTAAGTGTTTCAGTTTGCCCTAATCTATACAATATTTAAAAAAAGACACTCTTTTACACATATGACCAAAATAACGTTTTATTGTGTTCTGCGTATTTTTTGTGTGCAACAAGCAGATTTAAAGCTTTATTATGCATATGATAGTTTTTTTAAAACGTATTTCTGATGTTACAAAGGGAAAACCCTGGTAATATGTTATATACAGTAATAATACAGAAAAAACCCAGACCGTGTTTTTTATGCTTTTTTTACGTCACACAGTCACCTATAAAATTATAGGTCGAATCTTTTCTTCTTTTATAACTTCTTACAGTTTTTATCCTGAGTTTTATAGTGAAAGTGGCAGTGTGGCAACGTAAATAGGAGCTGGGTAATTTTTTTTAGGCTGCGACACTCTTTTACTTTTTAGGAAAAAAATCTTTTACGTTTTATAGGTATATTTAAATTTTACAAAATAAATTTACAATAAATACCCATATATTTATCTTATAATTGGTCATTTATAATTTTTAAATTTACGAGTTTTGCAAATCATACCGTTGAGTGTCGTACCCAAGGTTTTTTCCTTGACCAGGGTTAGTTGGTGTAGTTAATTAAAACGGCGGTAAAACACGATATTTGACATTTTAAATTTTAAGTTTTTATTTTTGATTAATTTTATTCTGCCAATTTTTATTTCAGAAATTCTAATCGAAAAAAATATGAACTACAAAAAAATTCCACTTTAAATTCAGTGTTTTTATTTGAAGACCTTCTTATGCCCATGGGTACATCACTGCTACTTCGCATAGATAAGCCATTATTTTTTTACATTTTTAAGAATAAATTATACATTTGAACTATCGATATTTATTGAATACAACAGAAATGTGTCGGGAACGGCTAAACTCTAACTTAAAATGCAAACCAATACAGATATAATTCATATTTTTATTACAAAAAACTTTTAACTATCCGGTTTAAAACTGCATTTTTTTTTTTGCTGTCTTGTTGTACATTATTTATTTTCTTTTCTGTAAAAAAGTGGTCGCACTGTAAAATATTTTTTTTTGAGCTGGATTTACCGTAATAAATTTTTGTACGGGAATAATCAGTGTCATTTAGAAACAGATCAAGCGTGTATTCTTCATACAGAAATACGTGATGCCTGCCTTAAAGACCGGTATTTTTTTGTGCCGTGCTTTTTTAAAATTTATGAATCTAAATAAAATAATTACCATATTTTTTTAACAAAAACTAGAATGAATAAAGCGATAAAAAGCCGATACCCCTGTTCTCTTTTATAAAAATGTACTACCCCTTGGCGAAAATATTATTGTCTAACCAATGGTTATAGTAAAATATATATGATAATCTACCTTTATAGCAAAATACTAACAAAAGATGAATAGAAATAAAAAACATTCAACTAGCAAAAATTATAAAATATTGTTACATTTGTTTCAATATAGTATCAGTTTTATTTAGTTTTTTATAAGACTCTTTACCGTTAGACCTTTTTACATTTTTTGGCACATAAAAAAAATATTGATGGGAATAAGCTAGTGTTTTATGTAATATTTAATTTGTTTATGATGCCTGTAAATAGTTCTTACACATTATGGAAGTCATATAGTTTTCCGTTGAAGCTATCAAATCTCAAAAAGTAAAACTCTTTAGCACACAATTTTGTTTTTAATGTTGTCTTTGCGCAAACTAAAATAAAACATCTTAAAACTAATATTTTTGTGTTCCAGTTTTTAATAAGATAATTAAGTTGAAAAAATTACCATATCCATCCAATAAAAAAAATACATTTATTTTAAAGGTTAAGAACACTTTCAATCTGTTTAACTATGTTAAAGTATGTTTTGCAGTGCTTGGATTTTTTTCATACATATTTACTCACAATCTGCTCAGTGGTCTGTTAATAGATTTCAGATTTGAGTTGAGAGGAAAGATTTTGTGGAAGTCTCACAAACTACGCATTTATTGCAAATTTTATCATTTTTTGTTATTAAATACCGAATTTTGTTTTTGATTAATTCTACAAAAAAAAAAACAGGTGGATTTTTTCTTGCGTTTTTTTACGACAAAAGCGATTTATTACGTTATGTTACAGAAATAAAAATTTTGGAAATAAAAAATTAGTACCAAATAAGTTTTGCCGTAAATTCTAATAGGGCTTTTGTTATTAACCATGGCTCTTTAATCTTATAAAAACTTTTAAATATAGCACATATTTAATATTTTTTTTATAATGGATATATGCATAAAAATATGCAAATTTATTAGTTTTTTTGTCATTGTAACAATTTTTTATGTAACAGCATTACAGAAAGGAGAATTACATATATAAAAAACATCACGTAGTGCTCTTAATCTAACAACTTTAATCAATTACATATGTTGGATACTTTATAAAACATGCTGTAACACCAGTAATGCTTTTCAGTTTATTTAGAATGTTTTATGATGCTTAGAATTACAAAATAGTATATTTAAAAATAAATCGAGGGGAACGCATAGCCCTTCCCCCCTTATATCCCCCCTGAAAAGCACCACTGCCGATAACCAGTGGCAAAACCAAGGGGGGTGCAAATGCACCCTAGATACGTAGTGCACCTCGTAAATTAAGGAGCGGTCTTTTATAGGCGTAAAAGAACGTGAAAAAATATTTTTATAAAGGCTGTATTTTTTAACTTTTTATAATTTTTTTTGTTTTTTCAGCTCATTTATTTTTATTTGCCCCGCCCACAAAAGAGACCTGGTATCGCCCCATGCCTATAATAAAATGTAACCATGCCTTTTTACATAAAACTAAGCAGTTAAGAAATTGTGTTGAGAACTGAAAGGAGACTAGTCATATTGATCAAGTGTCTATAATACGAAAAAATGTGGCGGAGAAATTGTAAGCCCTGAAGTTATACATGTTATAAAGTATCTAATTAATATTTAAAGAAATATAAGGATTTTGTCTAAGTTTTTAGTGACTTGGTGCACGAAAACACATATCCTAAATTAATATTTTTTGCTTTATAAAAAAAACTGTTTCTTTATTTTGAAAAAAATAGCTTGGTTCTTGTACTATAAAATGTTCAATTGACATATTTTCAAGCCACATTTTTTGTTTTACGACAATTTTGATCGTTTTTACAAACGATATTACTGACGCATGCAAAAAATATAGCTTTTTTTTTACAGACATAAATAATTGCACAAAACCAAATTTTTCTCTAGTTTTAATGCTATCAATATGCATCAAAAACTAAAATTGTTTGATTTTATAACATGTAACGGTTTGTAAATATTTCAAAAGACTATACAAAAATAACAAACAAAAAGCATGATTTTACATGCATAAAGTTACTTTTTAGGTATTTTGCACTACTTACACATAACAATAAAGCATAAACACAAAATTTTGTTAAGGTGAGATAAACAAAAATAACATAGACCTTATAATGTTAAAACTCTTTTAACTGTCTTTTTTTAACTTCGTATATATATGCAAGTATGATTAACAGTTATCTTACGATAAAAAGAATAACAAAGAAGATGGATCACGAAAACATGTTTTTAAAAGTTTTCATGTGTCTTTTGGCTGTGAATTGTCTGTAATTTTTGCATTTTTTTATAAATAGATCTGTCTTGTTATGATACATACTTTGATGGTATTTTTCTACCTATATACGCACAAAAATGTGTAATCATAGTTTTTTTACCACGCTCAAAAAGAATCTAAATTTACAAATTCATAAAAAACACATTTGCCTATGCTGATGTATGCAAAAATCATGTTATAGTCACAGCTGTTACATACATGCAGTAAACAGCAAATACTTTTGTATATCACATTTTTTTTATGAAATAAGTTTCTTCGTGTACGATATTCTGCTTTCCAAAGTTTTTAAAAAGCGCTGTAAATTGCAGATAACAAAATAACGCTTTTTTAAGAACGACTAGTTGAGTATTACGACATATAACAAGTGAGATTAGGCATATCTCTGCTCAAAAAACGTCAGAGGCTTTATAGATATCTTTTTTTATAAAAGACTAAAAGTCTGCATTAACAGTAATGTTTTTTTTTTATTGTTGAAAGTATGTATATACAAATAAATATACCCATTAGCGTGATTCTACCAGAGATAGTAATCCTAGGATTCGGGATTATTATAATAGGGTCTTTTCGGGATTATTTTATCCCGAAAACCCAGACTTATTTTTTATTTTTTTTTTTGGGATTAAATACTCTGTTTTGATTTTTTTTCGCTTCTAAAATTGACAAGAAAGTTTTTCTAACATTAAAAACTGACCATATAAACTGTTGATTTACATAACTGCATTTATTGCGTGAAATTGTGGCATATTTACAAGTATGCAAATATTATAAAAAAATGCTGAATCTTGCAATATGTCTTACTTTATGACAGCATAAATTAGACATCTTAATCCTAGGATTCTAGATCATTTTAAGTTTTTTTTATCAAGATTAAAACGCTTCCGTATCAACGGAATATTAAGTGAACGAATTATACAAGATTAAAGATTGTTTAATATGAAAAGTGGCATCACTTAACTACGCGTCTGTAGACAGTATATTTTTTAGCATATGAGTATATACGCATAGCCATAAATAATATTTACATATATATTATATCCTTGTTTATTAGAAAAAATAGTTACTTTTTGTAAATATGTATAATTTCAGGATATTGAACTCGTGCATAAGTGCAGAAGTATATTTGCACTTTTATTTGCGTAGCAAAAGCGCATTTGCTAATTATGTTATCGAATTTGGATGTCCATTTCTGTGACATTGACAGTGGAAAAAATTTGCGCGATATAATTCTAAAATAGTTAATATAGCTATTTTAAGTCATTAGACTAACGTTAAACTCTTTATGCCTTTTTTCCACTAATTTTGGATAACAATCGAACAACGATCGTAGTCAACACACTATATAAATTCTTTTATGCATTCTAAAAGGCTATCGAAGATAGCTGCTGTACTTATTTTTAATGCGTACCCAACCGAGCGTATAAAAGTACTTTGCATTACAATACAAGTGTATTTTAGCCTGTATTGTTTAGCAGTTTGTAATCTGAATAGTCCCGAGTCAATCCTGGGATCCCGGAATGCTTTATATAATCCCGGATTACGGGATTATGTTTTTTTTCTGTGATTTTACGATCCCAGGCCATAACAAATCTGGAACATGGCATCCATGACAAAAAAAAAAGCTTCGCGGACACACCTCAAATAGGATTACGGACATTCTAGTATGATTCATTAAAATTTTAGATTCGGCTTAGAATGAATAAAGTAAGTGATGAAAGCAGAATGATTGCATTTTTTAAGATTTTAGCGGATGAAGATCTGACAAATTAATAATTAAGATTATAGAAAGACAACCGTGAGTAAAATATAATAGAATGGTGGATTATGTTAATTATATAGAGATGAGTAAAATACAGAAAAACAAAAAAGGAATAAAAAGAAATTAAGCGAAAGAAAAATTTAGGGTAAATTATAGATACTAAATGTAAAAAAAATTATCGCGCTCTTACTAGATACAATTCTGCCTTTAAATATTTTAAGGGAAATGCTAGAAACCAATACAATATTTTACCTGTAGAAGACTACTAAGAGTAGCAAATATACTAAACAAAAGATGATAGAATTGATCAAAAAAGGATCAATAGAGGTGACACAAATAAATGATAGTGGAAATCAAAAAAAGAAGATCACTAGAGATAGACTTAATGAAAATAATGGGGCGAAGAATATTACAAATAAAATTGTCTCTGATGATATTCCAACTGGTGTCAAACGAACTTCAATAAAACCTGACAATATGTAAAGTAAAAAAGTGAGAAGAAGCTTGCAACGAAAATCAAGCCGTAAGAACAAAAAAAAACGATAAAAAGAGAGTAAAATTCATGCGACGAAACAAATATTAATCTGACAAAGGAGGTTGTAACAAAAAAGATCCGGATAAATTGAAAATACAAGAAGATACAAAATCACTGGAAATTGCGGTATAAGTAGATTACAACGACTTACAAAAATATACCGTGTTGTGTTTTAAGTAAATATCGTATCCGAGGGATTTACAGGGATGAAATGCTCAATTAAAACAGAGCCGAAAAAAATAAGCATTGTGAAGGAGAATGGATAAAGATATCCTCTAGGAATGATGTGGAAACAAATGATTGAGAGTCTACAAAGACGTAAATATAAAAGACTGAGTATGTCTGCATAAAGGAATCCGGGGCGGAAGGTAAAGAAGACTAATGATAAACTAAGATTTTGTATAAATTATACAAATTGAATATGATGATATGTATAACAATGCAACCAATTCCAAAAATTTAACGCAACATGGAATGGTTTAGAAACTAGTAATGCATCACTGTGCTAGATATACTGGACGCCTACTAGCAAATTGATCAAGAGGAAAAGGCAAAACACAAAATGGGGGGTTCAAGATAAACGGGAAAACTCTAGAGTATGAAAAAAATGTGCATGGGGTAATCAAAAGGTTCAGCATTTCTTGAAAATACTATTAATTTACGATTTAACAGTACATTAATTTGGGCTCAAAGCTATACTGTGATGATATGGTAATCGCGGCAAAGCCGAAGCACGAGCATCACATATTGATATTGTAAATATAAGATAAATTTACATAATGTAAAATACGATCACAGCTAGAAAAATTCAAGATAGACAAAAAAAAGTGTAAAACTAGTAGGTGTATAATTGATGGTGTAGGAACATGGTTAGATTTGAGATGCAAATATAAAAGTATAGCATATAGAAAACCGGTAACCCAATAAGCAACTTCTTATGTTTTTTAGGCACAGTTAAACTCTACATCAAATATATTTATGATGAACACAAAAAGTCAAGTATGCTATACGGTTTTTCCTACAGAATCCATGAACAAATATGAATATAAAATGCACATCTTAGATGTTTCAATAAAATACAGAGGCTGTGAATACACGCGATAAAAGATATCAACTAGACTATGATACGAAATATTATTTAAAACCGATGCCTGCGAAACAGGATTAGACTATATTTTGTATCAATGAAAACAAACAATACATAAGTAAAATTTACTTTAGGTGGAAATAAATAGTTTGAAGTAAACTTTAAGACAGTGGCAGCATAGGAATTCTGTGCGGCAGTACACCTAATTTAAACAAAAGAACGGTGCTGCAGATGCCAATCATATACAAATATATCGGATCATATGGAATAAATTGGATAAGGAATAAAGTGAATTTAGCAATAAACGACTTATAAGATGAATAAATGAGATCCAAGGTAAATTTTGCTAAATACAATATGACCAGTGTAAAAAATGACAGAATCACATATCCTTAGTAGTGATTATAGATAAGCGGTTTTTAAAATATTTTAAACCGTGGTTTTTGTTTTTTTATGTATAACAGAACCGGTTTTGAACCCGTTGTTTTTGAACTAGCATTTTTTTAATTACACCCTCAGTTCTTGAAGAAAGATCGCAAAAAAGCTAGTTTATCAAGTGTCTCACTACTCATAATACTCTTAAAAATTGTTTGCAATGTCCAGCAGATACAAACTGGCGTCTGATTCTACACTCGTTGGCATTATTGATCAAAGTGAATCGTATAATTTAGCAAATAAATTCCCCTTCTTTTTGTACTTGCACAAAAAAATTATCTCATCTAAAATAATTCTATGTAACTTTTTTTAGGAAGATGAACAGGTGTTCTTTCGTAGTTTGATCTGCATCTAAATCATTTAAAATATTTTGCATTTTGTCATAAAAGGATGGCTCAGCCGTATTTGTTTCTTTATGGTAACATCTGTTGATATAACATTCTTGTTCTTATCTATACAGATTTTGTATGAAATATCCAATAAAGCCTCTTAAATTTCCTTTAAGCTACTACAATGTGAATATTTAAATTTTTTAATATATTTAACAGGCTCATGAATAGATAAGATACAATCACTTAGGATCGTTTTTCTACTAGGTATACTTTTAATCTATTATCTGGGTAAGCTCTTTCTTTACATATATCATATTGGTTCTAACTCTTCTAGCAACATACTCAGTGCATAATCTGTAAAATAAAGCGTCGACTTCCTTGAACATAAAAATCTACCCGTAGATTATTAGGCTCTAAAATTTTTATTAATATCTTTACTGTTTTTATTACTACATCTGAAAAAAAAATATCCTCTTAAAAATCGATAAGACTTTTTCTTATCGCATCAAAACACTTATCAAAGCGTACCAACATTTCGAACATACTATTCTATCTTGTTTATTGTTTAATACTGAAGTGGTAATCAATCTCGTATCTTCATTCAATTTAAGATATGATCTCAGGTTATTTATTTTTATAGATATAACTTTATATAATTTAACAATTCGTTTTGTTTTCTGAATAGGGGGTGCAATAGGCAAATATATCCTTTCTTTTAAATTCACTCTTTTTAATATAAAAGACCTCTACAAACTCTACATCGTTTATATCATTCGTCTAATCTTCATTAGGTGAATATGAATCTTCTTTTCCTATTTCTTTCATTTGCAGATCTACGCTGTAAAGCACTTTTGTAACGGTCAAATGTATGGCATGTGTAAAACACGTTTGAAGATAAATAGGCGCTAATCTTTCAAAATTTATATTTTTGCTTGCTCCATCGGTTGTTGCACATAAACAGTTATACAAACCTAACCAGGGGCGGATTTACACTTTAGGAGGGCCCGGGGGCTTTTTTTTTTGGGGCCCCCTTTGTATTTTTTTTAAATTTGTATGTGATAGGCAGTGATAAATTCAGTTTAAATTTTTATGTACTGCTGCAAGTAGCATTTAGATTTTAAGCTCATTTTATTTCAAAAAAAGTATTCTTTTTTTTGGCGTATACTCAAAATAATATTTAAACGCAAAAACATAGAATAGCATGAAGGTAAAAATAGAATCCGTTAAATAAATACGGCTGTTTACATAGAAAGAACTGAATTTAACAAGTATTTTGACAACAAAACACTTGTAAAGATTATTTTAAAGGTGGCTAAATAATTTACTTTTTGCATTTATATACGCTTAACAAAACAGTATTAAAACACAAGTAATCAAAAAAACTTACACTAATAGTCTTACTAGATGTTTACTGTTTGTGGCGTTAACATGATTTTATAACACCTCCATTTTGTATCAGCACACAACCTTTTAATAAAGTTGTCAAGAAAACTTCAAACGCAATTCCTACTAGAAGAAAACTCTAAAAATGCATTTATAACGCAGTTAAGTGTAAAACTACGCTAAATATTAATATACAATATCCGAAAGACTTGCAATGACCTCGTGTTTTTTGGCCTTTTCTAATATAAGCTTCTACAAAAGTAAATTCAAAGTGCTATAGATGAACAATATTTTTTATTCAAGTCTATATATCATTATAAAAAAAACCCTTAAATAACTATTTTGCATTCGTTGTATAGTTTTTTTGTTTGCAAAGATATATGTGTAAGGTTACAAATAGTCTAGTGAGCACTGCTTGCACCGATACAAAAGATTTTTAGTCATGCATTATAGATATGATTATAAAAAAGCGCATAATACTTTATGTGCGCGAAATTAAAATAAAACGCTCATTCCATGCAGGTTATGTAAAAAAAAATGTAAACATATTCATTTTTGTTTGTAATTTTGGTTGCTATAAATTTTAGAGACTTAGACAAATGTATTATAATTATTAGTAAAAGTCAATATATGCGCATAGCTTATACGCTAGAAAAAAAATATTATAAAGTAGTAAAAGCTAGTATATATTTACTTAGCAAACTATCATAAATACGCGTATTACAAAATCTCGGAGTTTATGTTTAGAGATTTTGCTAATTTTATACAAATATTGCAAAAAAATGTTAATTTGAATTCTAAGATGTAAATTAATTTTTTTGTCATACAAAAGCTTTTTTTTT
>JAQFYM010006934.1:0-11041 GCA_034694785.1 Agrenia bidenticulata
TCACTGGCGGTGCGGTAGAGGTCCAGTTTGCTTTGAATCGGGTAATACCACTCAGCCACTGAAAGCATCTAATCCCAACAATTACATTTTAATCCTCAACGACTTTGAAATTTTATTTTTGCTGAATTAATTTGCGGCATTTTAATTAAACCATTTTTCAGATTTTATTTCATAATTTGATTGATATGTCTGTATGTGTTTGTTCGCATCGCTCCTCCTCCAGGATTTCTCTAGCAATTTTATGCCGTATTGGCATATATTTTCGAGCTTATAAAAATCTACCTTTGACGGTCTTGACATTTAAAAAAGTTAGTAGCCCGAAAATGGGCCTGTAGACGTTTAGTTATCTCATATATAGGAATGTACATTAGAACAATTAAATATGGGATTAAAAAAATAAATTTTTTAACATACCCAGAGATTGTCAAATGATTGGAGGTTGAGAATAGGAGCTTTAATGCAAGGCATTTCTTTGACAGAGGCTTCGTCCAGTGCAAATCCAATTTTTGTGAAAGTTACTAGAAAAATGAATTTCAGAGTTGTTTTGAAAATCCTACTTGTCTCCATGTGTTTTTAGTTAAAATTACGAATTACTTGAAAAAATGAATACAATGTATTTTCAAATTTAGCAGAAAGTGTTTGCTAGTTTCTTAACATAGAATGTTTAAAGTTGAAAGGGCGGAATCGGAAATACCTTTTGTTTATTTTTGTAGGATTTATTGATAAATTAAATTCTGAGAAAAGTATGAAATCTATTTGCTACAATCATTAAAAAAACAAACATTGATAATAAACTTTTGATTTTTTTAATTACTGTTTTTGCTCAAAAGATTCTTACATTGCAACTTTGACTTATTTACAGCCTCAAGAGTTGAAGAAGGTCAAGTTCAAATTACTATGTACTCTATATATTTAAAATGTATGTGGGGCAAGTAACATGAGCTTTTTCTTATATCATTGAATTGATTAAATAAAATGCATCATAAGAAGTTTGTTATCTCAAAAAGGCTGATACAGAGAGTTTAATACAAATCTTGGCTCAATGATGACGAACCAACTTTTAATCTTATTCTCCTTGATTAATTCCAAAAGTCCATATTGACACCCTCGGCTACTCCAATTTCCAAAAGTGGAGATCATTGAGGATTCAAGGTTTAGAGAATTAAGTCCATTCTTTTCTCGAGATTAATTTAAATTTAACTTACTTAATTGAAATGTGGAAAAGTATAATTTCCGTGATTGCTGGAGCGTTTGCAATTCTTTGTATTTGCGATAGTGTCTTTGGAGTTGATGAGGAGTCGGCTAAGGAATTGAAATGCCTAGTTCCAGAAACCAAGGACGTCTCCCTTGATTACGATTGGGTTTGTTGAATTTTATTGAAAAATACTAATTAGAAAAGTAAGATCTATTAATTTTTGAGTAGTGTGGGTAGTAAATTATTAAACCTCCCTCCCCCGTGTCGCAGTCAAGTTTTCGGAAAAGTCAACCTCCCGTGATCTCTAAATGAGTTTTAAATAGCTCGGAATTATCATGATTGCTTTGTTCTGCACAAGTCATAAAAATTAATAAAGCTGTACTTAATAATATAGGCTACCTTTTTACTTAAATTGCAGATTCTATCGAATACGGATTGGTACTTTCCAATTCAAAGCAGATTGGACTTGTACCGAACCTCATGGGACATTTTGAGAAAGGCCCCCTCGGACATAAGTGAACAAGAGCTGAAATCTGCGTGCATTCGATCTCATTGGGAAGGATTCACCCCCTCCGTTTTAGGATTCAGTGGGAAAAAGTTCTTGTACGAGTTCACCCCCATGGAGGACAACATTTTCATCTTCACTGCCACCTGGAGAGATGGTAACACTTTCAAAATCATAAAAAAAACCTATTGACCTTCGAAACGACTGTATTTTAATATGTAGGGGACGGGGGCAAGATGTACTTGACCAAGACGGATAATAAAAGCTACATTGTTTTCGTCAAGTGTTGGGACGATGGGGAAATGTCTTGGAATGCCATGTCAACTCTAAAGAATTTAGAGTCGGGGGTTCAAGATGAGATTTTGGAACACGTTCGCTCATTGGGATTTAAGGATTCGAATGTTGTCCAGGAGAATTACGAGACTTGTAACTGGAGTGGGAAAAATGAATTGTAAATTGGGGTTACTATTATAGGGCCCTTTATATAATTAAGCACAACTAAAATGCTGCGAATTGTTTCATGAAAATTATTAACTGATCACTTTTATGGATTTTTGAGAAGCCTATTAAACAAATCTAAAAAAATGTTTTGTGAAGGGACTTTAAGTTTGAGGCGGACTGAACTGTTCCATAGGACAAAGTTGTAGACTCATTTAAAATTTATTATTTGTTTCCTATTTTATTTGTTGTTTCTTCACACTGGGGTTTGAAATGTCAAAGAATTTCAATAGCCGAGCTTCGAATGCCCTTCCGTCAATGGCAAACCAAGGCTTTTCATTAGTTCACTACGTTCTCAGTTTGTTTGTTTGCATGCGACTTTAGGGCTCCAAACAACTTGGGAACATATTCAGGGAATAATAAAATTCCTTTCTTCATGCTGGCCAAAACTTTCATTATTATTGCGAAATTAAATAGACTCCTTCAATTCTTAGTTTTATAATACTTATAATAAATTCAAGCGGGCATAGGTGACAGTAACGATGGGTCTACCAATGGATCACGATTCACCATGGACATTTAGAAGAACAAGGCTCACATATTATATGGATCAAGGGCCATTGTATTATATTGACGGAAGGGAATGCAGAAATCCTACCTCAGTTCAAACTGATAAGTAGGAGAAAAGTAAGCCAACCAGATAATAATAGGTCAGAGGTCGTTGGGCTCTGAAGTCAAAACGCGGGAAATAGATCATCTCACGGGTTCCAATAAATGACGAGTTTAATTTGTTTTAAAATCATTGCCAAAATGCGAAAATATTAAGCTGATTCATGCCTTCTAGTAAATCGAATTAGCATTGGAAATCGGTCCACTAGTTACGGAGGATTGTATAACCAAAAAACAAAGATTTGCAGGTAATGAGACAGTAATTACTTCAATCTGACAAACGCTTTCAACACTATGGCAAATTAAATATACTTTTTATTTGTTTATGTATATATTAAACCCTTAAGCTTATTGGGCGCAATGAATTATGACAATCTCTTTTAAAAGCCACACTTGCTAGCGACGTACTTACAGATTTATGTTTACGATAATTTCGGTTTCAGTTGGTTGGGGATCAAATTATTTTCAAAACTCTTTTATCAATACAACTTTTCACAATACATGATTGACAGTTTAAAATAGCGTGTTCAGTGCTCAGTCTTGAAGTTGTGTAAATCGTGCGTTAAACTTGCAGTATCTAACTAAGAATCCGCCAAGGAATTCTGTGTGTGTGTGTGTGTGTGTGTGTATGTCTGTTCTATGATAAATTATCACTGTGCCCCGTGATGCCGTCTCTGCGATGCCCATAATGGCGGGTCCTATGGCTGCGAATTTTTCTAGGCGATGCCCGTTACAGTGGGCACCGATGGCTATTAAATATTAATTCACTTAAGTTATTACACGTCAACGATACATAGAGAAGCTATAATATAACTTATACTTGAAAGACAGAATTTACAAAGATTTAACTACTAATTAACTATTTAACTAGGTTTACGACGTGCTAATAGCTCCTAATAAAATCCTTCGCTAAAATAAAACGGCTTCCTCTCGTCTTCTGCGCAGCGGTCACCCTCAGCGCCTAACCTAACATAACTTCAACATACTATGCTTCATTAATCCATTCATTTTAATTACAACGAAACAAGATAAATTTAACCTAATTTGGTAACGCTTGACAGATCCAAATACGTACCCCGTAAATACGAATCCGCCAAATTTACATATTCCAGACCCTTTACTTAAGTTACATAAAGCTCAGTAATTATTCTGACTAATGCAAACCCAAGCAAATTAAAAATCCGATAATACAGGTTGTGTATTAAGGTGAGTAGTTTGCGCCAAATATTCCATAAGATGATCCGAATTTCGAAAAGGAAATACAAAAAACTGATTGCTAACAGAAAAGCCTGAATGCAGAATAACGGTATCAAATTTTTAAGCGTTATTAACTCTGCATTATCTTTAACTTCAATTGACCTATTTTTAGCTTCTTGGCCCTTGAGGAAAAGCATTTTATTAAATTCCACCAAATTGTGCCACCAATTAAGAAATCCTGCCTCCGTTAACTTCACGATATTCCTTATAAATTGATCCGCAATATGAATATCCAATTTCCAATGTATCATTGTATATAACAAGGGTTCTTCAACCCTGAAACATTTTGACTTAGGCCTGAGCATTTGAATATAGTTCGTAAAACTCAAGGACGAGTCGGCGCTTGGAGTCGCATCATAAATAGCAAATCTAGTGTCCTCAGAAAGTACATAATGTTCTATACCCCCATCATCTTCAAAATGCTTTGGCATCTTATCAAAGTCAATGGAATTTCTTTCAAAATCATGTCGAACCAACTCCAAGTCAGTGACTGATTTGCCAAAAAACACGAATTGATAACCAGCTTGGGAAATTTCGCTGAGATTTCTCCAAGGGGTTATCCCCTTACTAATAACTAAATGACTTGTAAAGTAGCTCTCATAAAAGGACGACACGACCAGCACAACAAATAAAGAAAACCCCGCCAAGATCCAGTGACCATTTCCAACGCTCTGCTTCATTAAGACGGCAAAGACAGAGAAGAGGCCATCTAGCGTCTTGTTCATGGACCAATCACCTTTCTCGTCTATTTCAATAGACAGAATCATTAGGATTACTACCAATGTTGTCCCAATTCCAACCCAAACTGTCAAAGTGAAGGGAGCGGTCCAGGCTTCAAAAGAGATGGTCTCTGAACTCAATGTGTTGTCACAATAGATCACTCGGTTGCCCCGCTCTCCTATAGTGTGAACAACTACCGCTGGACAGTGGAACGTGCAGATATAGGAGTTTATAATCAGCCCATAGAACATGTTGATTCCACTCAATGTAACGTATTTAGTTGTCATGTTGAACATGCTAACTAAAGTTTTCATTGCTGTAAACTCGTCATTGCATTGGGGGTCAACTTTCCAAGCCTCTACAAAATTGAGACAATATTGGGAAGAGTCTCTGTCAGTTAATAGAGCCAGTGAGATTGTGGTCCATTGAAATTTTTGTGACAATGTCGTCACTTGTGACTGGTCTACTCCGTCTGGGATACGTAGCAGCCATATCCCACAATAGGGACAAAAAAAATACCAAATACAATGCTTTTCAGGATGTTGTAGGACCCAAAAGAGTCGGGAAGGTATTCTGAAGTACATGATTGAGAATAGCCGAGAGTCAGGGAATATGTCTTTAAGAATTATAAAGTTTGAATTTTTTAATGAAAAAAATGCGTAAGGACTTGATAGAATAAAATTTGCAAGTCTTGTCTCAGTATTCCCAGCTTCTATGATGACATTAACGGCACAGATTTCGTGGGTTGAGTCGACGGCGGGGATGGTCATTGAATCGTTCGAGTCGAGAAATGTCCAAATTAAGTTGTTGGACAGATTGTCCGTGATGACCTCCTGGGCTTGGTCCACGTATTTCTGGTCGTTTGAAAATGTTTTAAGATGGAGGACACATTGACCAAAAGAACTGAGATCAAATTTTGCACCAGATATTTCTTTAGGTATTTGAAAAATCATAAATAAAATCAAAACTAGGTTTTTCTGCTTTTGGGACTCCATGATTGGACGTTTCGATCACATAAATTGTCAAGTCAAATGGATTTTTAAAACAGTGATAACTGATTGTCAGTTGGAATTTTATCTTCCTTCCTCAATCGCCCTCTTGTTACGCTTTACATAAGGGCACTGCCATTGTTAGTGTCAAGTCTGGACTCTAAATGAGTAAGCAGTTTAGTGTCATAAGAGTTCGGATTTAGACTCTTTCGTAAGGAACAGTTTGGATTTTTGAATTCAGAAAGTCTGTTGGAATCAGACTCGAATAAAGAGCTTATTTTGAGCAACGGTACGAAATCAGACTTTTAAAGGTAACAAGCGGATTTGTACTGTGACCTGAGCAAAGACACCAACATTCTTAACCCCAAAGATTTGGACTACGTATTATAAGAAAGTAGTTGGTTTTTTACTGCTTTACATTATTCAAAGCCACGCACAATTTATTTAAAAGCGTTGGAATATTAAAAAAATATTAAGACGTCTATAAGTGAAGCCTGTGACGGGCCTTCTACTAGCCCAAGGATTATTTGTTTCCGACGGTTTCACAATTGACTGAAGGGAATTCGAATCGTTCAGAACTACTTCCATAGAAGGAAAAGGTTTTCTTCATGGTGGCTAAAGCTTTCAATATGATTGCGAAATTTAATGGATTCCTTCAGTTCTTACTTTTACAATGCATATAACGTGTAAGCTCTGGAAGAATCTTACTCAATAAAATGGCTGTTTTAATAGGTTAAATTTGGTGTTTTATTTTATTACAAAGTTATTGGGACAAAGGTCAAAGTATTTTGAATCTTGGGTTATTTGGTCATTCCGCAGTTTACTTTAAACTTTTCTCCAATGACCAAAAGTACCAAGACATTGCAGAGGAAACAATCCACTCAAATCAATTCACCCCATCCATGTGGACAATTCATGGGGCAAAGAGAAACGGGACGATCCGCCCTCTACCCAGCCTCTTTGAACTATGTACCCTGAACGTTGTGATACAGGCCCGTGACGATCCATTTCATCTCGCACACTTTATACAAGCCAGCCCTTACTCTTTGTCCTCCTTCTCCAATTCTATTTTTATAATCGTTCGAGCCACAATGCCAGTGCTTAAAAGTCTCCACTATCACCTTTCAGATGTTCCATCTAGAATTTTCTGGGCCGTACTACGTTCAAAGAAAAAAAAATCCCATCACCTCTTCTTTTTCTGCCCTTATTGCACCCAATATTTTTTCCCAGTCGACATTTTCGATAAAAATATATCAGATTTAAGTCTTCTCACTCTCCGGTCCCTTTGGATGCCCATAGAAATAACCGTACTTGTGAGCGTGAGTGCAAGCTCGTCGTCCGTTCATTGCTCTACCATTCCATGGAAGAAAAATTTTATAAATGACCGACGTTGTAGCAGCAACCTCGTCATCATGGAGTACTTGGTCAAAATTTTGAATCTCACAACCTCCTACAGATCCATCTTCGATACTGTCCAAACATACAGTTTTTTTGGAATTATCTTGGATCAGGTTACATGCGTAAATTGTCACTCATCTTTAGCCCAGCGTGCTAAGGAGTTCAGGTACCGTCTCATCTACTGTGATCAATACATTCGATCTGAAACCATCTCCTTTTCTGTCTGGCTATCTCCGTTCAGTCTAGGGGTGTGGCTTGGATTGGGGGCAACTCTATTGGGAATCATGGTCATTACGTCGGTCACCAGAGGTCAGCTCAAGTCTTTGAAGGAGGTGATGAATAATTTCTTTGGAACGGTGTCAGTGGTAGTTCGTCAAAGTGTTGACGAGGACAAGCGGATCTTCCATGTTTTTTCTTTGTTTGGTGTCCTCACTCTTGCCTCAATGTATGAGAATGACTTAACATGGAACTTGGTCCTTCCTGATAAGGTCATACCTTTAAAGTACTTGAAGGTGGTTATCGATGCGGGCGATAGAATTTTTTATGATCACCCAACTTATTCGCCTATTGAAGGGCTGGAGCCTCATTTTGAAAGATATGGACTTGGGAACCGTTTAAAAGAAACGTTGGAGCCAATTGATGCGAATTGTAACGACGTGGTGAGGGACAAGTTCGAAAGCAGGAATCCCAAGTATGCGTTTTTGGACAGGCACGACGATGCAGATAGTTCAACGTATTTGACAAACTCTATCCAGATGTTAGTTCCCCAGTTCAAATGCTTTAAAGTAAAGGAACGCTTGAACACTCAAATTTATTACAGGCTATTTTATCTAAGCACTGCTCAAACGTTTCAAAGAAATGCGAATAGGCTTATGGAGAACGGAGTTGTCACCTTTCGAAATGACATTGATGAATTTCAACTGGAAATGATGTTATTGAACGAGAGAAGAGATTTGAAATCTCGAGATTTAATTATGATAATTACATTTAAGAATTTAATATCCATTTTTATGATTTGTGTGGTTTTGATTATAATTAGTGGAGGCGTTTTTATGCACGAGATTAGAATGAGGCTTTGGAAGATTGTCAAGGATTTGGGAACCTTTATTCTCACACTTGCCATTTCCGCTAAAGAGCATGTTCGTAAATTAAAAAGGATTTTTTATTTGGATAGAAACTTTTTGCAATTACCATTTAGGAAAGAGGTGATTAAGAATTTGACCAGACCTGTAGAATTGAAGTTGGCAAGCTTTGGCCCTATAACTCGTGTAGCTACAAATAAAAATGGAAGATTATAAATTCATAATAAATTGTTATAAAAATCATGGATGGATCAAAGGACTATTAATTTGGAACTATCACAATCTTAGGACTTATGCAAATATTATAAATATCTATATCTTGCTTGGAATATTTGCACAATCCGTTGAAATGAAAATATTAATAACAAACCACTCATCATAAACTGCACAATTATGTAAAATAGAATCTAAATTCATTAATTATAACAAATCAATAAACTTTCAAATCATTGAAGTTTGGAGGTGTAATTCACGGGACAACGGTTATTACAAAAGCTGTAGTGTGAACGTTTTAAAATAAAAATATATTTCCCATGAAATTAAATTGACGGTCTTGGTTTATTAGAATTGAAAAAGTATTAGCTCATCGATTCTCCAATCTATTTTCTCATGTCGGACAGACCAACTATAAACATTGGCTTTCAAACAGGAAAATAGTTTATGAATTATTAAATCTAACTTTGTAATCTGTTTACTTATCAAACACGATCGAAATTCAAATTAATGAGTTTCAAAATTCGTATTTCCAACCAAGCTTTTGATTTGAAGTAGGAAATTATTCCCCTTTTCCTTTAATATTACTTGCCCATTATATTATAGAATTTCCAGGTAGATCTTTAAATATCAATCGCATTGAATAATTGGGTTTTGGGATTAGGCCAACCTTTGAAAATAAAACACTTTTCCTTAGTTAACCACTTTCTCAGTTGTTCTTAGAACGAGCTTTAAAACAAACACCCAAAAGCTCTAGTTGGATATTAATCCATAAAATGGCTGTTTTAACAGGTCAAGTTTTATTTTTTATTTTATTCCAAATATATTGGGGCAAAGGTGAAAGTATTTTGAATCTTGGCCTATTCGGTAATTGTGCAGTTCACCTTAAACTTTTCTCCAATGATCAAAAGTACCAAGACATTGCAGAGGAAATAATCCACTCAAATCAATTCACCCCATCCATGTGGACAATTCATGGGGCAAAGAGAAACGGGACGATCCGCCCTCTACCCAGCCTCTTTGAACTATGTACCCTGAACGTTGTGATACAGGCCCGTGACGATCCATTTCATCTCGCACACTTTATACAAGCCAGCCCTTACTCTTTGTCCTCCTTCTCCAATTCTATTTTTATAATCGTTCGAGCCACAATCCCAGAGAATCTCCACATTTTCCTATTAGAGTTCCCGTCTCGAATTTTCTGGGCTGTAGAACCGTCAAAAAAAACCCAATCCCATCACATCCTCTTACTCTGCCCTTATTGCCGTCATTATTTTGTCCCTGTCGACATATTCGACAAAAAAATTTCAGATTTAAGCCTTCTCACTCTCCGGCCCCTTTGGATGCCTATTAAAGTAAGTGTAGTTGTGTCGGAAATGCCAGGCCCTTCTACCCTTCATTGCTCATCCATTCCATGGAAGATCAATTTTATAAATGACCGACTTTGTGGCAGCAACCTAGTCGTCATGGAGTACTTGTTCAAAATGTTGAATCTCACAACCTCCTACACATCGTTCGTAAATAATTTCCACAAAGTGACACTTTACGGAAAGATCAGGGATCATTTCACATGTGACAATTGTCCCTCATCTTTAGTCGAACGTGCTACGGATTTCAGTTACCGTCTCATCTACTCTGATCAGTACATCCGATCTGAAACCATCTCCTTCTACGTCTGGCTATCTCCGTTCAGTCCGGGGGTGTGGCTTGCACTGGGGGCAAGTCTATTGGGAATCATAATCATTACGTCGGTCACTAGAGGTCAGCTTAAGTCTTTGGAGGAGGTGATGAGTAGTGTCTTTACAACGGTGTCAGTGGTGCTTCGTCAAGATATTGGGAAGGACGAAAGGATCTTCTATGCTTTTTCTTTGATTGGTGTGGTAACTCTTGCCTCAATGTATGAGAATGACTTCACATGGAACTTGGTCCTTCCTGATAAGGTCATCCCTTTGAAGAACTTGAAGGAGGTTGTCGATGCGGGGTATAAAATTTTTTATACTCACCCAACTAGGTCGCCTTTGGAATGGTTGCAACCCCATTTTGCAAGATATGGACTTACGAGTCGTATGAATGAGACGTTGGAGTCTATTGATGAGTATAGCTATGAGGTCATGAAGGCCAAGTTTGAAAGCACGAACCCAAAGTATGCGTATTTGGACAGGCTTAACAATGCGGATAGTTCAATGTTTGTGACAAGCTCTATTCAGATGTTAGTCCCTCAGTTCAAATGCTTTAAAGTAAAGGAACGGTTGAACAGTCAAATTTACTACAGGTTCTTTTATGTGAGCACTGCCCAAACGTTCAAGAGAAATGTAATTAGGCTTGTCGAGAATGGAGTTGTCACTTTTCGCAATAACTTTGATGAATTTAGGCTGGAATTGATTTTATGGAAAGATAGAAGGAATTTAAAATCTCAAGATTTAATTGTGCTGATCACATTTAGGAATTTAATATCCATTTTTGTGATCTATGGAGTTTTGATTTCAATTGCGGGACTAGTTTTTATGTACGAGATTAAAATGAGGGTTTGGAAGATTGTGAGGGATTTGGGAACGTTTATTCTCGCACTTGCCAT
>JAQFYM010006935.1:0-11040 GCA_034694785.1 Agrenia bidenticulata
TTTTGTTGTTTGTTTTTAATATTTCTCCTAATCCTCCTAATTTTTTTGTGAAAAAATCGCCGAAACCTCCTAAAAAAGCAATTTTTGAGGGATTAGGCGGACCTCCTAATCTAGAGAGGCCTGTATATATAGCACCACGTTATGAATATAAAAGTAATAAAAATTTTTTACCTGGATCAAATCGATATAATTTAAAAGAAAATCATGGTGTTGATGTATCAAATACTGCACCAAGTTATGAATACAATAAATCTAAAAGCTTTTCAAAAACTTTAAATGCAGCTGATCCATATAACAACCGTTTGAAGAGGGATACCTATGTCTCGACATTAACTGAGTTGCCCAAAATATCAGCCGAGATGCCTAAAACATCGAATAAATTACCTACCGCATCAACTGCATTTTATTCTACATCAAAGCACTCGCCCACAATATCAAAAAGTTCGCTTCAAAAAATGGCGTATTCTTTGACAACTTCGACTGAACCACTTACAAAATCAAATGAGTCGCTTATAAAAGTAACTGAACTAACAAAATCTATAAATATAAATCATAAAACAATCATTCGATCTAAAAATTATAAGCGCGAAAGTACCAGTAGATTTAATAATGATACAGATACACAAAAGTCTAATAACATGAAAAATAATATTTATTTACTTGAAAAACGAAAAATATCTTCGGTAGGGAAAGAAACAATATTTTCAAGCGATAATAACGTTACAAAAGAAGAATTTAATATTTGGAACGTCCGTCGATTATCATGTTATGGATTGAAAAATATAGAACTGAATCACACCCAGATTATTTCGCCATTATATATTAGTCTTCCATCTATCAGTAAATATGTATCACATTATATTCAAAAATACAGTACAGAAATACCAGATGAAGAAGAATACACTAACATCTATGAAAGAATGTCAGCGCTTGTATTTTATAATAGTAGCAATATATTACAGGATTTTGATGATGTAACGCTAGAATATTATCCAACCCCGAGTGAATATGCTAAGTATTGCGATGTGGGAGTAATACCAATCGATTGGCCAGTTTATGAAGATTATGTAAACTTTTATGATGAAATATCGGTATTGTCAGTGAAACCATCAGATAGTTTTATTAAAGATATAATGAAAAAAACGGCTGTTAGTTTTATATGGCCAAATCCAAACGAATATCATGCACTTTTTGTATTGGGGATCTTAAGACTAAATTGGCCACAGCCTGTTAGATACAGAATTTTAGCAGACAGAGAGAAAACTTTATATAATTGGCCTACCTTTACGCAATATATAAATATCTACATAAGCATTTTAAATCCTTTAAGCTGGCCACTTCCAAACGAGTATAAATCACTATATGATATAAACACATCCGTAACGAAATGGCCACACCCGACCCAATATAGAAATCTATTCAATGTTTTAAGTAGTAATATTTCTTTGGAACATGAAGATAGTAGAATAATTTTATCTGTTTGCTATACTAATTATCTGGAATCACAAAGGGTGTGCTGAGAAATGGCAAGAAACCACCTCGTTATATGAGTAAATCATAAATGATTATATTAGTAGCACTGTTATTGATAGTTTAAAATTATAGTTATTTAAAAATAGTAAAATTACAAAAATATTTGGTTTACAAGTAGTATTTTTTAGCATGTTATAAAATATACAACTTATTTTTTTTATCTATTTTATGCATGTTATATTCTTTATAATTGTACTATTATTTTCATTTGTTATTGATACTACTACTGATCGTATCCGCTCGATTCGCCGAAAACCCAAATCGCCTACAACCCGATTCGCCTATAACCCAATGAGCCTAAACCCCGATTTCTCTAAAATCAAACGAAAAATACACAAGTCGGAACTAATAGAAGTACTAAGAAAGATAGAGACAATAAAAAAATTTTAGAAACTAATTATAGTTGTTTGCTAAATGCAAAAATATAAACTATTTTACTCATAAGAGCACAAATATCTATTTTATTACATTTTAAGAGCAACAATACCCATTTATTGTTAAGAATTCACTAATTTATATATAATTTTTTTTTCTAAGCAAATCTGCATAAAAATATGAAAACATATATCTTTTTTTCTTTCTGCATTTGTATCCCATAAGATTTACTTTCTCCACATAATAAGTTCTTCAAGTCTAACGAACAGGCTCCAAAAAAACATAATGAAAAGATAATACTTAAAAAAAACCAAAAAAATTTTATACCAAAAGTTAATATAAGAATTCTATAATTTTTGCATTTATATACCAATATTACCACTTCCGGAATCGGTTTCCTTTACGACCCTTTATCCAATATCTAGACATATATTTCCAAATAGTTCTAACTGCAACTATCAGCAACATTTAAGTCAAATTAGAGTTGAATTACTAAGATTAAACACAATAATTACAAAAATAAAATCCATTTGGACAAAGATCTAGTTCCGCAGGCATATGTTTATTTTAAAAAAAATATGTATAATAAAAAATATTAAATATTTATATTTTGTTACAAAATTGCATTTAGTATGCATTCTATTTATAGAATTCAAAAAATTTTCTGGTCATTTTTATTTTTTTTGTATCTCGGTAAGGAAATTACTAAGATGTAGGTAAGCTTATATTGTTTGACATCTATCATTTCACTAAATTTATTTTCTAATTATTAATTTAAATGCACATTTCTGTATTATTAAAGCATAACCTGGGGTGGAACCCGGCTTTGACCCGACCCGGAAATTCGGGTCAAATAACCCGATTTTCTCTGACCCGAAACCCGACAATTTTTATATTTGACCCGATTCAGGCGAGGCTATATAGAAATGTAACTTTTGCTTTGTTTGATTTAATTTAATCTGTTTATAATATTTATCTTTTTACTCGTATAGAACTTAGTATGATCTTTCTGTTGAACTTAACATATTAATTTATCTTTTTGATTATAAATCGTTTGTAATTTACAAATAACAATTTCTATAAAGTAACCTTACGTTTATGTCTATAAAATAAGTCAACGTTAAGTTTTTTAGTAATTTAATATTTTTTTTCAGTCATAAAGCTATATTCTTCTTTGCAACAAAGAAACTTTTGTAATAAAAAGTCTAAGGTATATGGCAGCAAATATGTTTTTTTCTAAATCAACTTTTTGCAAACTTCTTCTTTTGTTCTTTATTTTTTAAATATTTTTTATTTTATATTCAATTAGCACATATGGTTAATTTTTTTTTTCTATTTTGCAAAGAAAATCCAAAAATTTTACCGCAAATTAGTGCTTCCTAAAATATTTGGCGGTTCAAATCGTCACTCGACCCGATCTTGACCCGATTCAAAAATGATAAACCCGAAACCCGAATTTTGTAAAAAATAGGGTCGGGTTACACCCCAGAGCATAACAAAATGCGTATTTTTGTCTTAAAATGTGATCAAAGTGGTATAAATGCCATTTTTAGTAGAGTTATGGGTATTTTTGCAATTAACCCGTTTACAAAATCACTTTATTTTCCAAATAGACTTTTATTATAATCTTCAAATCAAAAGCATGTCACTTAGGGCTTTAAGTTGCAAAACATTTTTTATCAAAATGTTTAAGGTTTTAGGCGAATAAGGTTTAGGCGATCTGCTGCGCCACCGATACTGATACTTTGGTGTGACGTTACTTGACTGCTTAATTCACCGAAATTTAAAATCTTTGAAAAAATAATTTGCCAAAATCTGAAAATACATTTTAGAAATCAATCAAAATACATAAATATTTTGTTCTACAAGGATAGTGGTAATTAAATATCAGTAGAAGAACCAAAGACAGATCTTGAAAAAAATATATTAATAACTACTGTGTTCCCTTGATAACAACGCGTACTCATTTTATATAAATTTTGTTATACCGCACTATGCATGAAAAAATGCGTATGAGACTACTTTAATGCAGTTTAAACTTTTTTTAATTTTTTAATTTGTAGCCCCCTTCTCTAGCAAAATGGCAAATTGAAAGTCTTATAAAATACGCCGACAACCTGAGATATCATAAGTTGATACCGAAAAAAAACAGGGTAGTAAAAAAGTGATTTTATCAATAATTTACGTCATAACGCTATTTACAATAACGTTACCATAACGAAATAGAACGTTTTGTTTTCGCTGACCCTATCAAAAAATAATAATATCGCGATATAAAAATATTAAATACTTACCTATAAATCTGATCATAGACAATAAAAAATACCTTGAATTTTTATTGTATAAAGATTTTCTATGTTTTACGAATTCCGGGACATGATAACGTCTAAATTTGCTATTGCGGGTTGTAAAAATCCATGATTTTCAAGGGGAAAAAAATATAAACAAACTTGGAGCAGAAATTTTTTACAAGAAAAAGATTGATGTTGAGATTTCTTTTGATTTTAAAATTTAAAATAATTTTACGAGAAAAATCCGTAAAATACAACTAAAAACTTAAAAATATATGCTAAAAAATTTTAAAAATAATAAATATGCAAGAAAAATTTTCTTCCGTAATTACAAAAAACTGCAACTGTAAAGATTTGCAAATAATAATGAAAGTTTTTTTTTTTTTCTAATAATTTGGACAAGCAGCAGATACTTTTTTAATCTAATTCCTTTTATACTTTGATATTTAAAAGCTCAATTCTTTGTTCTAATACATGCTTAAATTGTCAGTATGCCATTTTGCCATAAAAAATATGTTTCTTATTATCTTCTATTTTTTTTGTGTAGTATAAATACAATGTTATTCTATTTAGTTCCTTTTATAAGCAAAAAAGGAATTTAAATAATATATTTTTCTGAATATAAGATCTTAAAATGGCGTAAAATTTACCACCACGTCATTTTAACTACAGAAAAAAATATATGTACGATAGAATTTCATAAGCAGTATTTACAATTCCATATTGATACATTTAGTTTTATTTGCATACAAAAAACAATTTTAAAGTTATTTTGTTTCTAATAGCGTTAAATGCCCCTTGTGCCCTGTCTTACATGGCTTGAAGCCCCCCGGGGTAAAAAAACACCACTAGTTCGCAGTTTAGGTAAAAAAACCTGGGGACTCGGGAAAACCCGGCTCTAGATTACAAAAGTCACTGTTTTTTCATAAATTTGTATCACAGTGCCAAAAAATTTTGTGCTAAAAAACTCATTTTTGTATAATGAAATACATAGCTGTATAGTATACCTTTTTGCAATTGAAAATCTGTAATTTAACTTTACGAGATCTCGTTATATAACTTCTAAAATCTTTTTTGTATTGCGTTCATGAATTATTTAGAAAAAAGTCTCATATTTTTTAGCTTTAAAATTTTAACTGACAACAAATACGAAGTCAAATTTTTTTCACGATTATATATGATTTAACCTTACAATATCCTAACACAGATATCCTCACATCCCCATTTTAAGATGTCAGTGTACAGTTAATGGGAATTTATATCGTATTTCAAACAAAAAAAAAAATATTTGACGCAAACTACGTGATCAAATTTTTTTTTCTGTGAAATACTAAACAATAACTCATATTCATATCTCTACAAAAAATCGTACATCAATATTATATCGTGAAATAAAAACTTTATTGTGATATTTATAGATTATAGCAACAAAAAGAATTTACCTGACAAAAACACCAAGTTCAAAAATATTTACTTTGTAAAGACACCAATGCTAATAGTGTTTGTCTATATATATGCGTACATCCCCACAGAAATATGTTGTTGACAATGCGTAAAGGGTATTATGATATGCTTATCTATAAGCTACGTCTTTATGAAAAAATAATTTATGTTATATTTTTTAATTCTTTGATATATATTAGCAATTTTTTGTAGTCGTGCTAATACTTGGTTACAGGGGTATTTTTATTTTTGTAAATCATATGCAGGGTTTTTTTTTTGATTTTTATAACACACGGCTATACATATGTTTTTTTTATGTTTTTGGGTAATTACACTTTTTTTTATTCTCTATACACTGTAATTTTATTCCCCCCATAAAAAGGGCCCGACCTATATCGTATCCGCTACTTGAGTATTTGAAAAAAGACAAGGAGACTGCCATATTTCTTTACAAAAGCGAGTTGTTTATACCAGCCGATAACAAAACAAGCTGACAATTATGAAACAAGTTATATCCTGACATGAAACTTTCTTTAAAGGACACAATGAAGAGATTGAAAAACAGATCAAAAAAAAGTGAAAATGATTAAAATCAAAACACATAACCAAAAACACCGAGAAGCGGGTAGTTCTTGAAATATCCTTTAAATCTATGGAAATAGTTTTTTGTCATATTTGTGAGAGAATTGAGATTGTTTACTCTTTTTGAAAACCCGGGGATGTTTAAATTAGTTCTACGAGTATTTAAGGTTTAAAAAACCTTATACGGTCGAAATTCACCTCATATAACGATAAAGAAATACTCTAGCAAAATTGAGACGATTACAAAGCATAAAATACAACGCAATCTATTAGAATCGGTAAAAATTGATGCAGCTACTCGGGAATTGTAACAATTAATAGTAATAAAAAGACATAATCAATATAATGATGATATTAAAATTTTCCGTCTTGCCTTTATTAATGTTAAGAAGCCGTCTACTGCTATTTATATCACTCTTTTAACGAAAAAAGTTCTACTGGGGTGTGGAGTTACAACCGATCAAGCTTGTTTTATTGTTTTGATAGTGGTTACAATTTTGGTAAAAATAGGTAATGATTTTTGTAAATATAGCAGGGACTGCGATAGTGACAGCAATGATGGGCTACAATTTTTCGTTGTACAGGATGATGCCAACTACAAAAGCAGTGAATGTATAATTGCAATTTAAGTCGTTTTAGTATCAGCATAAAAGAGTCTAAAGATATAATTGATTTTGAAGAAATATTTGAACCGGGATTGGATAGATTTTGTTATAAGTTTTTTTTTAAACGTTGTGGTTACACAGTTTACAGCTTGCAGTATGTGATTTTTGACATGAACTACCAGTTTTTTTTACGTGCAAGCACAATACTTTTGCTATCAGTTTGCGGAAATCTTCATTTTGAGCAAAATTAATGGAATATACAACCAAAAAGCCACATTTAGATGGTGCTTGTCGGTTTTCATCAGGGTTAGCACATTAAATTCAAACCACAAACAAACCAAGATTTACATCAATGATTTATTTTGCGAATTTTTTCGTTTACTTCTAAAAGTATTTTTCGCTTTTCTCTTCCTTTTATGACAATCGAGAGAAAACTGAACGAAGTATACAAATCCTATATAAAAATCGTTCCCCCAGCAAGACACCTACTTGAAGTACGAAAAAAAGAAAAACTTGTATTTAATGTACAGAATGGTAGATAAAAATTGATTAAAATACAAAGTTAGTTTATCTTACGGTATTAAATATTTTTATGCTTTTTAAAAAGTCTTATTAAAAATATATAAAACGTAAATTTGTAAGAAATTATTAATTCAATTTATTAAAATCAAAAATCAATAAAATCAAAAAAATCAAAAAAATCTGATTTAAATCAGTATTGTTATTACAATTGATCAGACTTATGATTTACTTCATCCCTGATAGTTTGTCTATATTTGCTTTTTTTTATAAAAATTTGACCGTAAGCATATATTAAATCTCAATAAATCAAGAATATTATAGTTATATATCATAGCGCATATTATTTACTGTTTTTTTATTTATCTGTATGTTTACCATATTTTTATGCGCAGTTTATGGTTATGTTCTTTTGAAAACTAAAAAAATAGAATATGTTTCTATTTATTTATCCGAATATACAAATTGTAGTTTTGGACTGTTGTAAGTGCATATGTTTTATACTTTAAATCGCTAAGAATGCTAGAAAAATTTACGGAAATATATTTCTTTACCATATAAATAATTGTATGTATTTAAATGCAAAAAAAAGTATTATAAAAAATTACACAAAAATTATGGATTTACAAAAAAGACGCAACAATATCAAATTTTGATCGTAATTAAACTTAATTTACAAAGCAGCATGTATAAAGTGTTTGAAAAAGAGTAGAGAAAAAAGCACAATAAAAAACCAGTCTATTAAAGTAGTGTTTTATCTTGAAAATTTGACAAAACTTATGAAATGTAAAATTTATGTATTTCTTGTTTATTTCTATTTTTTCTATATGAAAGGCTTGTATATATACCCTAAAAAATAGAAACTTTTTTGTAATATCAAAATAACAAAAGAAAAAGCATGTCATACAATTATTTGCAAAATAGCGCAAAGAAAAACTATATTGCATTTTTTTATATAAAACCAGTTTAAATAATAGGGTTCGTCAAACAATAAGTAGTAAGTGCGTATAAACTTTTTTTATTAATGCTTGATAAAACTCTCCAATACATATTGCAAACATAATGCATAGAGCGTTTACCTCATTAGTTAATGATCTGTAAATTTTAAAACGTATAAATTACCTAAAGCACGTTTTAAATGTTAAGCTTTATATCAAAAAAACAGAGTTTCTGGATTTTGTTGATTATGGCCTAAATTTGTGCATTTTTTTATTTTTGTTAAAACTTGGTAAAGATTACAAGTAGATGAATTTAGCTTTTTAACCCTAATTTCTATAAAATTTATTAATATAATTTATGTCACCTGCTTGATTAAAAGCAAAAATTATGACTACAATTTAGCCATTTAATTATATTTATAATGCTATAAAAAATAATTTTTGTTTTTGGAATATGAATACCGTTTTTATTTTCTTAAAATGCACAAGGACATTTTTTTAGTGTGTATTATAACAAATTCAACATAATTGTTAGATGGAAAAAAATTAGTTTTACACAATACATACAAAAACATAGAGCATATAAGGTCAATTTTGTAAAAAAAGAAAATTTACAAAAATACAATTTGGTTTACTAAAATTTACAATATAACTAAATTGCAGCATTTGAAATGTACATTATAAGAATATAACCACGGTAATTTACTTAGTATCTTTAATATTAAACCATATAAAACAAAAATTGGTTTAGTTTACATCTCATATACAAAAACAAAACTATTTTCTTAATCAACGTATACGACAATGTCATTAAGGGCGTATATGTATTTTGTAGAACGAATCATTTTTTGGTACAAGTAGGGTGTCCAATAAACCGGGTTTTTTTAGTCTTCGGTTAAATCGGGTCCTTAATAATTAAATCCGAGTATACCGGTTAATCAGGTTATAGATTACAAATAAAAAGTGTTTATGAATATTGTATTCAAAATTTTTACATAACATAATTTATAGATAAGATGATTTGAAGAAGAAAAATACTTTTTGTCTCATTTAGGAAATTAGTCATGTTTTTTATTTTGAATGTCAACCCTATATTTGCTTTTCTTTATCGCCATTGACATATTTTACATAATATGACATATTAATGAATTCATTTTTAAAAGTTGAAGTTATACCCTTATTAACTTTGTTTTAATTTTAAACTAAAGCAAACGTGAAAATGCTTTTTTTAAAGAAGTTTAAGGAAACACAAGTTATAGTAATTCTTTTTTTTTTGCACTTTTTTTTTAAAAAATGCAAATGTGCTTAGTAAAGATTAAAATGACATTGTTGAATTTAAAATAAATCATTATTGAGGTTCAGATTTCCACATTTAAAATGCCTATCTAAAGCGTGTTAAAGCTATCAAAATGTTTTTTGACCATTCAGATATAAGAAGATTTGTGCAGTTTTCACCAAGTAAGCATTTTTCAGCACATTATTTAAATAAATTGAATTTTTTGGAAGCCGAGTTTTGCATTTTCCATGCAAAATACAATTCTTTTACTGCTTATACTTTACGTTTTATGTCAATCATACTCAAGATAAACAAAACACAAAAGTATTTATTGTCTTCCGCAAAAGTTTTCAGTTTTAAATAATAATCAATATAAATTTATACTACTTTTCTAATGTTAACTTGCTTCTTTTTTAACCGGTACACTGCAAGAAACATAAACAATGCCAAAACCCGGTTAACCAATGTAGCGTGGTACTTTTACCCCCTCGTGGTACTTTTACCCCAACCCAACAAAAAACATGAAATTAGGAAATAAAAAATGCAAATTTCTTGGTTTTTTGTTTTGCATATTTATGATGTACATTTTTTCTTTTTCCTATCTCTTGTGATTACTTAAAAAATCAAAAATGCACGTATTTCGAAATATGCGTTAAAAATGATTAAATATAGATAATCAACTATGTTGTATGAAGTTATTCGTAGTATTTGTATCTTTGAATTTTAACAAAAAAACATAATTTTTAAAATTTTACCAGAAAAAAATATTATTTTTGAAATTTGAAAAACACGTATATTCAATTTTTAAAAATGCGAGTTTTGCCTTTTTTTTGTTTTTATTGTAGATTCTTTCTGAGGGGTTAAAGTAACACGATGGAGACAAATACTATTGTGGTACTTTTACCCGGTGGTGCTTTTTAGGGGGGCTATGGAAACGGGGAAGGGGGGCTCCGCCCCCACTGGAAAATTTTTTATATTGCCTTTTTTGAAGTTTTATGTATAAAATTACATTCAAAAAAAATAATTTTTTTGATCCTTCCCTAAAAAAATTGAAAAGCACCACTGCTTTTACCCCTTTTGTATTAAAATTTTGTCTCTTTTTGGTAATCGCTTTAAGTCATAAAAAGGTCTTAATCACTATACACATGTTTAAACTCACCAAATGCTCCAATTAAAATGACTGAACGCGGTGTTGTCATTTTTAAAAAGCATTTATTACAAGGCATTAAAACATTGGGTTAACCAGGATTAAAGTAAATGTAGTTTCTATGGATTGCAATTTTTTTACGTAGTTAAATTATTTACAGAATTGTACTGTAAAATCCATTACATATAATTTTATGAATCATTCAAAGAAATTCGGAATTAGAAGCGTACATCATCAAATCCATATTGACTAGTGTTTCAAGCAGGGGTGATAGTCAAAATTTTTTGTAGGGGGGGGGGGGGGGCGCGAAAAAAAATATTTTTGTTATAGT
>JAQFYM010006936.1:0-11039 GCA_034694785.1 Agrenia bidenticulata
CAGAAAAATAATCAAATTTTTGGGCTACCTAAGTCCACTGTGTTTACAATATTAGATGCAGTAAATGATTTTTTTTTAAAATAGCCGAAAAAAAAATTTCTGCGCCTAACGAAGAAGAATAGCTATATTTAATGGTAACCTTGTAAAAAAAATTATAAAAAATGTACACTTGTCATTGATGGGACGCATATTGAGAATCTGCACCTAAAAATTCTAGTTCGTTGTATTTTTTTAATCAAAAAAACCCTTTTCCGATAATTATTTATGTGTGGTGGATGGAGACTACAAATTTCGATATATTACATACGGGTGCGAAAAGTTTTATAATGCAAGTAAATTTAAAGTTGTAGCTCATGTAGATTATTTAGAAAACATTTTAGCAGGCTACTTTGTAGAAGGGGCCGTTGTTTTACAGGGGGTTCTTGTACCATTAATCACAGAAAATACACAAAAAAATCAACTAAATGATACTGAAAAATATGACAAAACAAGACAACGATAGAAGTCGAAAATGCTATCGACATATTTAAAGGCTAGTTTAAGTTTTTTACGACATGTTACGCAAATAGAGATGAACGTGAATTCTGTAAAAATGTTTTTTGTCATATGCTTAATTCATATTTATTAAAGATGAAAAAAAATTTGAACGAGTGCTTTCTATATTTTTTCTCCTTTAATTTCAAAAGCTTGTTTGGATTTAGCAGTCTTGCTACGCTTATTCTTTTTTATTAAAGGCAATCAAGAGTGAATATGTTTTGCATAATTTAAATGTATAAATACATTTCTTATCTAACCATAGACAACTCATGATCATTTTGATCCCATATGGTTTCAGTTTGATAGAACCGTTGCAAAGCTAACTAAAAACCCATAAGCTGATTTTAACGGTGCAACAGACGTGGAGTCCAAAATGAAGGCCCAAGGGCACTTTTTTCCGGACCCCGTTTTTTTAAGTAAATTTTGTGTTACAAAATAATTGCATTAATCAAGACTTCATTTGAATGTTTTTCTTAAATACAGATCATATGTTTTGATATTTATAAAACATCTGTGAAAATTATAAGAAGTATGCAAAGCAAAAAACCATTTTTTCAATATTTTTACTATGAATTGGGTATTGCGAATTATTATAAAAATTACAAAAAATTAATTAAAAAATATGCAATAAAACTATTCCTCTTATCCATACCCATGCACGAGAACACTTTTTTTACTAGCTCACTTGTATTACATAATACCTTATACTTAGCCACCCGAACTCCTACAAGCCAAACTCGACACTAGAACGAATCAACAGCTGGAGAACCGCTCTCTTACTACCTTTGCGACCGCTTTGATCACCGAGCGATAATAGGCCTAAAGGCCCTGCTAGGGGTAGAATAAGTAAAACTACTAACGCTCATTTTCATTTGGCCACATCAATTAGCGCAATAAGCGCGATTACCCCAGAGGCATTGTTGTCTTGGATGAGACTATCCCCTTCTTTTCTTATGAACTTATGTAGTTTTGTTTGTGTTTTCGTTATCTATACTACTACCTGCTGATCTATCAGTAGTGCATTGGTTATGTCCGACACTTGCACGTTGCAACAAGCACAGATGGCTTAAACTAATTTCAACATACGCGTTACACTGTAGAACAAAGTGCTTCTAATTTACTACGCCGTTAGCATTATAGCAAAGGCATTTGTGGTAATACTCTTTAGGTATATACCCCGCCACTGCCAGGTCTCTAGACAGTTACAAGGTCACGCACTAAAGGTGTGTTAGCGCTAACACCCAGCGGCGCTAAGTACTTATGAAAAGCGAGTTCGCGGATTTTGTTGTTCAACAGGCTATGTTTTCGCGTCATAGAGATAGCGTCTGATCGATCTTTGCGCGCTTTAGCCTGAAGTCGTAATTAAGTCAGGAGGGAACATTTGCCGTATATCGCCTACGCAAGATCTCCTGCTGCACAATATGCAATTGAGTGGTTGTTTAGCTGTGGTCATAATTCATGATTTAGAGTAAACGTGTAACCGAAAAAAGTCATTTATACGGGCCTTGAGGCGGTCCACTTGAAAGGCTCCCGGGCTCTTCCGATGGCAGAGTTTTTGGCTATGGGCTTGACGAGTAATGTATTATAGGCCGTTATTATACAGAAGTTGTGCATTCATAAAATTTATTTCAGAGCCGCATCTACTATCCTTTTTGGTATATGTCGTTTTTTGGTGTATTCCAAAGATTTGCACCACAACTATTGTTAGTATCAAGATGCTTTTTTTATTGCTGACTTTGTACTCAGGAGAAACCTGGGTACCGCGCAGCTTGCCTCGCAGCTGCTACAGGACCGACTTGGCTTTGAATAATTTTAAACTTGGCATTTTATCCATATCCAACCAGCTGTTGAACTCGGTGCCGAGATGCACATAAGTTTTTGCACACGCAATTTATATCTAGTAAGCTTTCCGTACTCTTTCTATATGGATGTCACTACATGGTTTTTTTGCCACCAGATTTGGACGAGTTTCATTCAACACTATTTGAGTTAATTAGTCTCTTATATAATTGCGGTTTTTTTATATGGTATCGTGATTGTGTCGGCAGCGATATCCGTTAATTAGCAAAAAGCAAACCTGCTAGACCCATTTGTGCCTGTTTACACTGAGGTCTTTATTAGTCGCTAGAATTGCATTTATAAATAGAGTTAATAGGATTGGCGACATAGGACAGCCTTGTCGCACCGTTCTTAGGTATTAAAAGGCCTCATCCAGATCCAATTAAATTCTTACCTGGCACGATTTTAAAGTAAGTCATTCTTTTCACAAAGTATATTTTGACTGTTTCTAGCCCTGTCTGGTATAAATTATTAAACTGAATGGCGTGCGAAACTAGGTAGTATGCTTCACAAGATTTCGACAATGTAGATAAGTCGGTTTATCTGAGAACTGTTTTTTTTGGCACGATGTTATCAAGCAGGTTACTTGTGCCACACATTGCTTTTCTCGTAAAAAACGGCTTGCTCGCGGCAGCAAAGTTATCTTTTTAATGCTGGGTTGTATAGTCTAGTGGCAAGAATTTTAACATGCACTTTGAGCAGTGTGTCGGTAGTAAAATGACTTTGATTTTGTAAGGGTCCAAAGCGTGGATGTTTACAAAAATAAGTAGTACAACGCGGCCCTGGTACTCAGTTGGCAAGCCTATACTCACACAAACCTTTTTAAAATGTATGAATACATTGTTTCACGTTACTGCGGAGGCTGGTTTAAGACAAACTAATATGTAAACCTCTGTTAAAATACAGTCAGAACCAAAATCAAAGTTGCCTAAAAGATTGCAGCCCGGGTCGTATCTCGTCCCAATCGATATCTTTATATTTCTTGTTTTGATACCTGTTGTAGTTTAAGAGGCAATAATTGGTCTCCTATCAAGAGGTTTTCATAACTCCTTATAGTAGTATTTTAATAATTTGCCTACTTCTAAGGTTTAGTTATGGGACTTTCAGTTTTTTGTTTGCGGACCACACGACTATTTGTGTTTCTTGTTCTACCTCCCTGTGTACCATTTGACCCATACCATACGTTTTTGTGGTCGTTTGTCTTTGATAAGACAGTTAGAATACGCAAGACGTGTACTTAACTACAGTGTTATGCGTATCTAGTATCATATAGCTTTACAGCCTTTATCGTAGCTCGGGTATATTAAAAAGGGCAATGCCTTTCATTGCATTGCGACATATTTTCCTCTACGAAAAAAAAACTTTTTACACTTTAACTGAGATCCAAGTGTTCAGTAGACGCATTGTTTCCTATGCATGTACTTTCAGTTCCCTTAAGATCTATGCTAAACCACTTTGAAAATTTGTAACGTCTTTTTTCTGTTTACGCTTGTCAGTTAAAAGTCGTGGTTCCTAACAGCTTATTATATTTTGCTTGTTTATTTTGGCCTGATCCACGATGGATACATTCTTGCATGCGGGCTTGACAATTTCCACATTTAGGTTAGCACATACTAGGGCGTTTTCAGAGATATCCTAATCATCTTCACACTCTGAAGAATGAAGTGCCCACGATCATTACACAGACCACTATCTAGGGAGCTATGACGTCTTAAATTTGCATGCTGGCGTGACACTTATGTTACGGCATATCAAGCATACAATTGCACCCCTATTTTATGTAATTTCTTATGTAGTTTTACTGGTTTTTTGTTGCAGTCTTAGATTAAGACGAAATTCACTTTATTCTATGGTAGCAATTAAAGTCGCTACTAGCGAGACCGCGGCTTTTCCATTGCGAGTCGTTTTCCCATTTTAAAACTATGCGGTTGCTGTGAGTTTTCGTATAAGGATGCAAGTATTGCATCGGGTTGATTAGCGGTGACAGCCATCATTAGGCCACTACCCTTTTAGACCGCTACCAGGAGACCACTAAGTCCGTTATCTGCTGGATTTTTATCGCATACAACGCCAGGAAGAAGTTTTTTTTCTATTGGATACTTTTTGTGTTTATTGCAGGCAGCTATTTTTTATCTTGCGACGACTAAAAAAGACTGCCAGTTTATTCACTCCAAATTAGATGCCATTTATATACAGACTTAGCGCCCGGCTGCATGCCGAGGAGACGGCCCCCGTGGTTTTTTGACATTCATTTCTTTTGAGTCCTTGTTTTTATAAGGTAATATCGATTTTATCAGATATCTTTTCCAGGGCATTAAGGGTAAAAGACACTTCTGCATCCTTTCAAACTACGATTCTAGTGTAGCTAGAACAGAGGTGTTTTTTCCTTTTACACTTAAAGGTGCCTGTATAAGCACTGATAATAATATATAAAACAGTTCCCTGGCGGGATATACTTTCAGGTCATTTACTATATAGCTGTGGTAGTTTTTTAGTCGTACGTTAAAACTCGTTGGTGTAAAAGCATCAATAGGCTCCGAGTTTTTTGACTTGAGTATAACAGAGGCAGCGGCCTCGGCGTCAAGACCGAGGAGGAAGACCGTTCCTGGCACTAAGGAGTCTTCTACTTCAAAAGAACATGGTCATTGGCATGGCGTTGTCTGCCCCGGGAAAGACAGATTTAGTCAAACAATAAATAATAGGAACTATTTTTCTAACATTGGTAGACATGTGTTCATTAAACCACTTTTTTCTTATAATTCATTATTTTATAATTATTTTCTTGCGTTTTTTTATCTTGCGTTAGTGACGTTGAGGCACCCTGGTCCAATAAGAAGAGGATACGCCTCCCTGGTCGTTGCATTTCCGAGCTGCCATAATGAACGTAGCTCTAAGGGACTTAAAATCATTGCCATTAGCCCAGGTCTACAGACTAGTTTAGCATTACAACACGACGAAAACTTTCAATTTTTTGACCATATTTTTAGTATGCTTTTTTAAGTAAAAAATATACTTTTTTTTACGTTTTTTTCTCTAGGTATAAAACTTTTTTTGTTTTAAAATTTAAATGCTTATTTGTATATAGTAATTTAAATTTCTAATGAATCTAAACCAAAAACTTGTAATATATACTATGCTGATATAAATTCGAACAATATATTAACTATAAATGCCTGAAAAAAAAGTTTTTTTTTTGTTTTCCTTTACGCAAAAAGAGTTTAGTAACATTGATATTGTAGATATCTCAACAGGGTAAGTGAAAAGCTAGGATGGGTAGATAGGCTAGCGTTCAAAACCTTTTAAATATACTGTTTTATCTTTATTGTATTCTTACCAAGAAAAAACATCTTGTGCATGCAATCTATGTCTTTATCGTATAGTTATCAGTTTGGCTCTGCACAATTTTTTGCATGAGTTGCGCGTCTTTGCAATTCTTACAGACTGTTATACAATACACACGCACTTATTTTGTACATAGTTTTATTACATCATTCATTTTCTACCAGACTTAAAAAAACAAGTTTAGAATTGACGCTTGCTTGTTTTTCCAAGGCAACCAAAATATTAGTTTTATTTGTTGTTTTTAATATAAAATGTTGTTGATTGGCCAAATCAGTTATTATTATAAAAAAAATGTTTGAGTCGTGTAACTACAAATTAATCTAACTTTATAGATGATTTTTGACTGCAAACATTACAAATAAGTTTTTTTATCTAAAAAAAAGTAATTTTTGTTTTTGCATTGCATTTAGGAATATATACTGTAAGAAATAAGCGTTAAATGTTCAAATTATGGTTCGACATGTTCATATACAAACAACGATATACCAGTGCTTTTTTACAGAAAAAATCACTTACGCGAAAGGCATAAAATTGCCTTGGTATTTTAATATGTTTTTTAAACCAAATTATAGATTATAATCGTACGATAGTTTACTATACATATACTGTTGCCAAGTTACATGGTTTGCGTTATCTTTTTTGTCCCTTATGTGTTATTAAATGTTTTTTTTTCTTATACGGATAAAAAATTACAGCTAATTTTTTTATTAACCATGTAAAATGCACACACCAGTATGAACAACCAATTATGATTTATGTTTACTAATAATAACATTTTGTAGACACATAATGCAAATCAAAATTCAAGAAAAATCATATTTCTAACTATTTGATGTATAAATTTGCAAAACCTGTACTTTTTATGCACAACTTGGCAAGAACTGGTTTTTGTTTTTACGTTTGTAGAAATAGTTATCTATCTTATTTTGAGGCCCTTCAAGTCGGCGGCCTGCATGGCACATGTTTTCAGTGCCCTGCCTTCCCTTGTGTCTTGCTCCGGGTTCAAACTGCACAGCAAATAAAATTCGCGTAAACGCGCTACGGAACCGCGCTTAAAAAGCTTTTGTAGCGGGTGTGATACATTTCAATCTAAGGAGCAAGTGAACACGCGCATACTCTTACAAGGTTAAACAAATTCTCGCCTATATTTTTAACATTTTTGTCCAGTTGAAGTGTATCATGTTATATAATCGGGCTATTTATTTACGGGATTTCCGTAAAAAGTCGTTAATACTGCAATACAAAACATTTTTCTGTTTTCTATGTCTTATTTACGGATTATACGAGAAAATCGTGTTTTTGCTAGTTAAAGCAAATCCATTTACAAGCAAACGTATCAAAAGTTTTTTTGGGATATTTATTGTAACCTGAAAGTGCAATAAAAAAATTTGCAAGTATAAATATTCTAGATTACTATATTTTAAACAAGAAAAAAAGCTATTTTATATGTCATAGAGTAAATTTCACAAGATAGGCATAAAAAGAAAAATAAATCACACTTGAAGAAAAAAAAAAAAAAAAGTTACCTTGGTAGGTTATCAAAATATATTTCTTATAGCCCTGGCATTAGCAGAGAATATTTCTTTAATCAATATGCGCTAATAAACAAAAAAAAAAATCAATTTTAGTTTTTTTGTGTTTGTAATATAAAATCTAAATGCCTTTCAAAATTGCTTTAGTATAGTATTAGAAATTTCTGAAATTTTTTGTTCGAATCTTACAGCAACATTAAATTATTAGTTTTTTTTCAAAAATTATACCTTGTATGCTTCTACGTTGTTAGCGTTCATAATATTCTATTTTAAGGTTTAAGATGTTTATTTCTTGCGTAAAATACTACGCTTTCCTAGAGTTTTTGTTTACAAAATTATGTAAAGTTATTTGACTTGCTATTTTATATTTTTTTTCAGTTCTTGTGATATTCCTTATTTACAAATGAGTTGTTTTTTACTTACTAAAAATATTTGGCCGCATTATGATCTTGTAATATATTTTAGCTTGCAGTTTCCGTAAAAAACTGGCACTTAAAATTCTTATTTACGAAAAATACGGAAATTTTGTCGTTTTTCCGTATTTGAATATGCCTGTTTATTATGCACAACTCTTTTGCATAGAGTTCATCTGTAATATAGGTATCCGTTAACACCGCATTTGTTTCGTTCTACAGTAATTTAGCAGAATTATAAATTTTTTATGTTTTAAGGATCTTTTCTTTCTACTCTTAGCTTTTTTGATACGTGATCCTCGGGTATGGATTTTATCTGATGTGCTTTAATATGAAAGAGTTACCCATTCAACTACCCATCATCAATTACATTGTTTTTTTTTGCATAAGTAATATGTTTTTCTTTTCTCTTTTCTTTCCCCCTAATTTCAATGACTCCCTTTGGCTGTTTTTTTGAACGTGCTCAATAATATTTTTTATATAATATGGCAATAAATCCATTTGCACGCCCCTTTACCTGTCTTCCTCGCCTTTTAAAAAAGGTCTTGTATATACATAGCAATTTGTGGATGAAGTCATGCATTTACATGCTGTTCTTCACGCTTAAGTATTGCAGTAATTTCAGTCGATAGCTTCTGAATGACCTTTGGATAACCAATAAACGCCTGTAACTTAGTGACTACAGCGGAAAATGGCGAATTTTTGTAAGCTTAGTTGTTGTGTCAGCATTCCATTTTGTATTTTTCGGTCATTTGAAGATGTGAGAAATGAATGGAGATAATATGTTTATGCGTATGATGAATGGATATAATTACCTTATATATTTTTACAAATGCATTGGATAAAATTTCCTGGACACATTTCTTGTATATTTTTTATATAGTAAAAGTTTTTATATATCAAAAATTGAATTTGTTTTTACAAAGGGAAATAAAGAACAATTGATAGATCATATTCCATAGACAACGGTAAACACAACGATTGCAATAAAATCAATTATTTTTGTATTTTGTACAAAAAACTAGATATTTCTTTGTAAAAATTTTATATATATAATATTTTGGACACGGCTTTTGTGTTCTAAATAACAATCCTTTTTATTAGGCCAAATGGTAACCAAAAAAAACCGAAACTTAAGGTTTTCCTGTCCAATAATTACTTCTTTTTTTTGTTTATTTTTTCTTATATATATGATTTTTATAAATTTCTTTAATCATATATCATAGTCGGGCATATTATAATTTTCACAATATAAATAATATTTACGAATAGAAAAAGCGTTTTTGTACAAAGTTTGTGTTTCCGCCTATCAAAACAAAAAAGTTTGAGAATATTAAATATATATAAAAGGAGAATTGTAGGCGAGATGCTACAAAATATTTCAACACATTTTAAAATATCAAACATCCCTGTAGGAATTTATCCTAGTTGTTTGTATTTTTTATATGTAGATTCCGGCAACTTTGCAATTAAAATTGCTTTATTTATCTATAAAGTTCTACAGGTAATCGAACGTAAATAGAAAACAAGTATATATCGTGTGATAGAGATACAATAAAAAAAAAAACGTAGAAAAAATAAGTTAAGAATCTTTTCTAAAAAGAATTTAGGGGGTTTAAAAAGAAAGATAGATATACAAAAAACTGAAATACAAACAGCTTTTATTTTTAGATTACGCAAATATGACATCCCTAAAAAGTATTCTAGTACTTAAACAAATTTTACTTCCCTACATGAAAATTCTTGTTAAATAATTATATTATTTTTGGCTCTAATTATTAAAAGGGAAACGTGTCGTCCAGAGACAAATAAACTTTTAAAATACAAAATTTATTTATTGTTTTAGGGTTTTTTTTTTACTTGTCACATTATTGTCTTCATATGTTATAGTATCAAAAAAATAACCTTTAAGGCGAGTTTCCGTCTGCCGACGTTAGACAAATGTAAATTTGCCGCCCTGGGTGCAGTTTCATTTTTCCATTTTAATAGTAAATGTTACTGTCGATTTTAGACGGGTATAAAAACGAGGTGAAATTGTAAGTTGACTCTATGTATATAGTTTTCTTAAATTTTTTATTGCACGTTTTATAAAATCTAGTTCCTTTATAAAAATTAAAAAGGGAACATGAAAGTATTCATATTGAAAAAAAAATTCTTTATATAAACTTGCGGCTATTCATGTTGAGGGTACAAGTAAAACAGATAATTGTTAATTAAGTTCCTTTAAAAATAGCCACGCTATGATATGAGACAGTAAACATTAAATTTTTTACTTTTTAGTTTTACAAAAACAGCAATTAAAAGACTTCAGGAAATACGTTTTTTTTTTGGTTTGTAATCTTAGACATTTATATTTGTGCGATCTTAGTTGCAAGTAGGGTTGTCTTTATTTTTCCAGAGAGGAAGGGGGAATGGGGTGCGGAGGCAATTACTCGGGGAACAATTTTGGCAGTTGTTTCCCTGGGGCCCGGGATCCTTCCTTACGTATACACATATTTACAATCTACAAAAAAATGCTTGTTAAATCTGTTGGAATAAGTCTTATTTTATTTTTTTGCAGTGCTTTCGGTGTAAAAAATCTACAAACGATTTTAAGAGGCGGTAATGATTTTGTTTTGAAATAACATACATACATAATAATGAAGGTTTTAATACGAAAAAAAGCAATAAAAAAGTAATAACAATCGTTAAGGGTCTACCGCCATACAAAAACAAAATGTACAAATATGCAAATATAAAAAAATGAAAAAGTGAAGATATGTTGGTTTGTATATTTAAAAAAAATTAAAAATAACTATTTTAGATTATTTAGTTCTTCAAATTTATTGTAAATCATAATTTTTGTTTAATTACAGATAATCTAACTTTTATTACATTGGTTATTGTCTTTGCATTAACTATGGCTAAATGCTCAAGATAACGATACAATATTTTTATGCGTGATCATGCCACAAAATTTGAAAAAACATTGTATTTTGCAACGGCATATATTGTTTTAGTAGATATTTTAACATCGCAAAAGTTTGTAAATTTTTTTTGTTATAAAAAGTGAACTGTCTTATCCGGCACACGCTTCTAAGATTAATAAAAAGTAAATTGCATACGCAAAGTATTTTGCACGAAAAAACACAAAAAGGTTGGTACCTGTCACATCAACGTTAAATCAAAATATTTTGTTTTTATTTTTTAAGTCATATATTTATGATATAACTAGGGATTCCAAAATCCGGGGCCCGGGATCCCGGGATCCCTACATTTTTTTTTACTTTTATTTCATCCCGGGATATCCCGGGATCAAGCCTAAACTACAATCTTTCTTAAAAACGCGCAAGATGTACTATTTCTCTTTGTGTTATATAGTTGTTGTTATATTTGT
>JAQFYM010006937.1:0-11039 GCA_034694785.1 Agrenia bidenticulata
AAACATTCGCATACTGTAGTTAACCTGACAGCCGTAGTAGAAGTTTTCTGAAAAGCACACTTGATATGAAAACGATTTTAAAAAAAATCGACAAATAAAAAAAAATGCAAAAAATAGATAATATAATTACCCTTAGGACAATCTCATGCCATAAACGCACAAAAAAGTGATTGCGCGGGTCATGTTTATAAAACCTGTACAAAATGTTTTTTTAAACCATTTACTGCTGTCAAAAAAATACGTTTTCATACAGAACATATATATGATGGTTTATTTACGTATTTTAAACTGCATATTGTTTTATTTGCTTTCAACCGCATTTATAATATAAAATGCGATTTGTACCATATATTACGTTACCTGCTTTTATATTATAATAATAGAAGCCTTTTTGTTTTTTGACTAAACAATTGTAAAACACTAGGTTTACGTCGTACTTCATATAGTATACTTGCATGTTACTGTATTGTTACTTCATAAACAAATGTCGTGCTTAAATACGGACAATAAAGTCAGCTTAGGAAAAAATACTGCGTCTATAAAGAACAACTTGCTATTACCGTGTAAACTGCATATGTACACGCACCTCTCTATAAGATTTAAAACCAGCATTATGTTTAATATGTATACATTTTTTGTAAAAGATATTTTTTGGGATTCCAAATCCCGCATGTATAAAAAACTAAAATGTTGTTTCAGGGTACCTAGAATTTTTTAAAACCGCTAAAAAAACAAGAGAAATCAGCTTACAAAACTCAGATAATGACTGATAATAACTTTTACAACAAATACTGTAAAAAAACAACACCTTAAATCAAAAAGTAAAATATTTTTTTTCGAGCTATTACAGTTTGGGGTACAGAGCGCCTTCTTTAAAGGATTTTGTGTTGGGACAATTAAACTTTAATTTGGTAAATGAAAAAAAAAAACAAAAAAAAAAAAAAAAAGTGTTATATAAAAATTTTGATTTTTTTTGTATAAAAGTAAAATTATGGTCAGACTCTGTTTTAAAAATATAAAAAATTGCTTTAAATTATAAAAATTTAAGATTTTTTTTCAAACCATTTTTACAGGGTTTTTTTGAATGTTTTTAAGTATTTCATGGCTTTTTATTTATATTGCCAAAAAAAACCATAAATCAGGCGCCGATTTCCGCTAACGATAATAGCGCTATTTTATTGCTTTTATAAAGCAAATTAACATACAGTTTCCAGAAAAGGCTTACAGTTTTTGTTCAATATTATCACTACCTACAAAAAGAAAATTGACGTATACTTAAAGGCTTGATCCGGTATGTCAAAAATCACAAGAAAAGACAAAGTATAAATATTTTTACAATATTACATGTCGGGATTAATTAGGCTAGTCTTTGCACCATGTTCGCCGGCTCATACAAAATATAATGTTTTACTGGAATAGAATATTTTTCTTTTTGAGATATTAAAAAAGCTATAAAAAAGACGAAATTAATTTAAAACTTCGTGTAGATTTAGTTTTGTCGGCTTAAATATACATTAAATAATTTTTAACATTTTATACATTAAAGTTGTAATAATAATTCAAACGGGTTATAAATTTAAATATGCGTGGTTTAAAGACACATATTTAAAACCAAAGTTGCTTGTTTTAGCTGACTGTTTCATATATATAGACATATTTTGCAAAAAAACTCAAAAATTATATATATATGTATTATTCATTTTCTTTGTTCTTTATGTACAATTTTGTATAAAACCATGTCATTTGTTACTAGACCTTGTAAAAAGTATTTTTCATCCAAAAATGATTTTATCTAAAATAGAAGTTAAAATTTTGCACTGCAAAAAGTTACATAGAGTGTTTTTCAAAACCTTTTATTTACTTTCTGCCCACTGAAACAAACTTTTAAAGAGAATAAGTAGCCAATAAAATGTGTTTTTTGCATGGTCCACAAAAAAGAGTCTTTACTATTTATTCATGTCTTTTTTTGCCTTTAAAAATCACAAAGAAAAAATTATATTCGGGTGTTAATTTATATAAAGGTTTAGAAGGTATAAATGATCCAAAAAAAACACATAACCATACTAGAATCAAAAAAGGTGATAACGGCCGCTTGTACATCTTAGCACAGTTATTTTAAACTAAAACCGCAATGGAGCAAAAATAAGGGTTAAATAAATTTAAACCAGGCAAATGAGTTAAACAACAAAAAAAAAAACAAAGATTATATAACAAAAATCGCATTTATTCGAAAAGTTAAAATGCATACTTTTACGTCTTTACTACATTAAACTATACTCTTCTATTGGATATGCTTCTTTGTATATAGATTTAAAGTATAAAAAACAGCAAAATGCGTGTATTTTTTCGTTTAATGCCACTCGTCGTAGCCTTTATTCATATTTACACAAAAACCGGGTCAAATTTAATTATGACAAAAACGAAAATTGTTTTTTTAACATTTTCTTAATTACGTAACGCTAAATGACAGTTTTTTGTCATTATATTTATTTCAATTAGTAAGTTACATTGTTTTCCTAAGATTCCTGTTGTTGTAAAAATTATAATATAATGTTACACTAAAATGTTTATACGGAAGGCAAGTATTTATGCATTTCAAATTCATTTGAAAAAATAAGCAATTGGAATAAATAAAAACTTAAATATTTATAGACATGCATTCTTCCTGATCATTGTTTATTGTCATTGAAACATCAAGCCAGGGATATATCAACGTGAATTTTTACTAGATTTATCTTTAAACTTTATGTTCAACCTACTCAAGCTTATTTGCATACAATTTTGCTATTTATTTTGCCTTTAAGTAGATTATATGCCCTTTTTTATAGTCATCCGTGCGATTTTTAGGTACTTTCTAATATTTCTTTTTTGTACGGTAAGGGCTCGGAAAAAGAAGACATGCTCGTTTTGTGCCCAGTTGATACCGCCTGCTCTAGTTACCTTATCCGTTTTTATATTGTTATTTTAAAAACTATTTTATATATTTTTTTCATTTTTAGACTTTTATAATTTTTTTAATTTTTTGTATTTAAACCTTGACCAAGTTATCCTAAAAAAAAACTAAAAACAAAAAAACAGCAGGAAACAAAGTAAAAAAGTGAATTAAACTATAAAATATTATCCGAATCAATATAGAAAACAATGTAAAATAATCAGAGCATGTAATGCATGACAAAAACGCGGATTTGTTATTAACAGAAAATTTATTGTTTAAAAAATATGTATGCTGAATAATTTTATTTGGCTTGTATTTTAATACTTACGTCTTTTGATTATATTCGTTTGGTAATTTTTTACAGGCCTCTAAATTCTTAGATTTTATTGAATTGACTGGAGTTCTTTTTTTTCTTTTGCGAAATATCGACCTATACATAATTTTGTACGGGTTTATATATTTTTAGGCATGAACTTTGATTATTATAAATATTTTTTTTTGCAATAAGCGCTTTTTTTTTAACTGTGAACTTTTTACTTTTATAGGTTTTATTCTTCGATTTTATTTGCTTTTTACCATTGCACTTTTTCCGCAAATAGTTTTTTTCAGCGACATGCAGCTTTCAAAAGTTTTTTTTTTGACAAATATTTTTTATATTGACATTTTCTGTACGCATTTTTTCAAACAATTGCATTTAGCCCTTTTGATGTCAATTCTTTTAGTTTTTATCGGTTTTAAATTTACTTGTTTCATATTTTGCCTAATCGTTATGTAATAATTTAATTTGTGATCTAAAAATCAAACAAAAAAAAATAAAATTTGCAATCTAAAATTAAAAAAAAAACAAAAAAATTGGACCTTGCGTCTTTTACCTTACAAAAGTTAAGCCTTTTATATTTTGAATTGTTCTCCAAATCTTTCAACTTTGTAATTTTTATTTTCGTTCCTCCTGATTTTTTTAGATTGTCCTCAAAAAACATGTTTCTGCAAAGGCTTATATTTGCAGGGCTTTTACCAATACAAATAAATCACTATATTGATATGTCTTTATTTACTAAAAATACAAACTATGGGCGTTATTTTCTATTCTTAAGAACCAGATACTAGATCTTTGATTTGTAGAGAGACCATACACCCATTTGTAAAAATATACCGTCTTAATCATACATCAGCATTACATGAAATTTTTCTTGATTGCTACATAATTTAAAAAGAGGTTTATCTTTAAGCCTTAAACGGGTAAGTCTTTTTCCTAAGTAAAACAAAATCAGAGCTAAAGTGTTTATTTGTGTAAAGTAAATGAAAGGCTACATAAATAAGTATTTATTTATATCTTAAAAGCAAAAATTCTGTATATATTTTTATTGTTTTTTTTTCTTATGCCCAAAGTCATAAATTTTAAAAAATAGTCTCTATATAATAAAAAAAAATGCAACTTTCCTTAGAATTATACTCTAAAGTCTGTTTTCATAACACAAGCATTCCAAATCCAAGATTTTAGGATTATGGCTGTCAACAAGGCTTCAAAAAGTTGGTTATGAATTCCGGAGTCCCGGTAAACGTGTTCTTTAAATTTAAAAGTTCTGTATAATATTAAAAAAAAGACCTAAAATAATGACAGATAACAACTGGCTAAATAAGTACTAAAGCAAATATAACACAATATAAATCAATAACTAAAAAAATATATTCGGATCTGTAGTTATACAATGAATGTTCCTGATCTTAAAAATGCTATTTTTACGGCTTGTAGAATTTTATTCCAGAAAATGCAACAAAATCAACAAGATCAACGAAAAAATTGCAAAATTAAATATTTTGAACTTGTATTTTTTTTGTTGTTAAAAATCAAACCTTTGTTCATATCATGTTACGAAGACAACAAAAATAAAAATAAATAATCTTAATAAACGTTTTTTTTTTTGTAAATCAAGTCTTTATAAATATATATAAATATATTTTATTTCTATTTAACTTCTTCTTCATTCTGTTTGCCCCAAAAATAGATCCCATAAATTAGGAAACCTGTCGTTTTAGAATATTGTTCCCCGTGAAAAATTTTCCCTTGTAAATTAGGCGTAGAAAAATAAAAATTTAGCAACAATTCGAATGAAGAACTTAGTTGCGTGTTTCTTTGTATTGCTAGATTTTATATGTCAAATAAAAATCAACGGTTTTTTTATATTTACCTCTATATTTATATATGTTTCTTTGACGTTCATCTTGAAATATGAAAAAAAAAGTAAGAATGAAGAAAGGAGAAAAAAGAACGGGAAAAGAGCAAGGAAAATGAATAAAAAAAAGAGGCTGAAACTAACTAAATCTTATTAAAAATCTAACGACGTCCCTTAAAAACAATTTGGAAAATGTAACAGAGATAATTTGCATGATATATCTAAATAGCATTGACTTAAAATCAGTTTAAATATGATTCTAGTATTAATTTAAAAAAAAAATTGTATGCATACATTTAATAAATGTATACAGATCGCAAATCGAAATATACAAAAGTTTTTTGCCATAATTCTGAAAAAATACAGTCTAAAGCTTAATTATGTAATTCTATATGACAATGGTCGTAATCACTAACTATTAAGTAATCTACACAGTAATTTAGTAATCATTTACACCAATTCAAAATAGATCAGTTCAATTTTAGAACGCGTTAAAATAATAGACCAAATTAATTTACTTGATAATTAAAAATAAAATTAAAAGAAAGATTTTTTTATTCGGTAAATATTATAGACATTTCATAGCATAAATCTTTAAAATAAAGCATATTTATTGTACGCAATAGCTTTGATAACATAACTGTAAGACTGCGTATTTATTTTAATATGTTTACAAATGTGTAAAATCTACCTTGATTTTTATGATTTTACTTGTATGTTTATTTTCAATTCATCAAGTAATTATATTAAGTCTTTTTTTTACACTTTCTAATTTTGAGCTAAAACTGCATGAAATTGAGTTGATTAATCCTTGAATAAAAATAAAAATGTACTGAGTGGATCGACAACAATTTATAACAACATAAATTTTACGAAATTAATCTTTAAACCCGGTATTTATTTTTGGGTGGTATTTGATAAAACTTTTTGTTTCAACTATTTATGTTTTGTATTTATGTATAAAAGTACTCATAGTATGTTTTTAATTTGTGCTAGAAGCATATTTATACTGATTTTCTGATTCTATGCCAATCAGTTATATTTGGAAAAATAATCTCGGTTAAGTTTTTTTAGTTGTTTACAAGCAATGCAAGTGTGATTTTTTTAGAGTTGTTAGTTTTCTGCCTGTTTTTTTTTTCTTGTTTTTCCTTTCTTTATTTGTTCTTCTTCTTTCAAGATTAACGTACATAAAAAGTTTAGAAGTATACAAGATATATCCAAAAAGGACGTTGTTTTTTGGAGTACTTAAAAAATCTAGTATAAAAAACAGCTAACTTATTTCATCGTTCTTAGTTTTGACGAATTTATATTTTTCTACGCCTAATTTACGACAGAGAATTTTCCACGAGGGACAATTTGAATAACGAAAACCCTTTCCCCGTCTGTATAAGCGCCATTTTTTATCTTTTTAAATATGTAATTTAACTAATATTTTTATATGGTTGACTTACAGCTTTTGTAATATATTAAAAAAAGCTACAGAATGTAGAATCATTTTTATAGGATACTATAAGGTTTAATCCTAGGATTATCCGGGATGTCCCAGGATAATAAAAAAGTCAAAACATACTAGGGAACCCGTGATCTAAGGATTTCCAATACCTAGTTTATTACCTTTTCTTGAGACCGCTCACAATTTTACAAACAATATAATATCGTTTTATGTGTTAACAAGAAATCAGTTGTTAATGAAAATCATTTTCTCTGAAAAATGTAAAAAGTTATAAATATTTTTTTTACTTTTTTAATTGTTTTCCTTGTTGCATCCGTTTTACGTCCTATCTTTAGAACTTAGATTATTACTTCTAAGGGCATAAATTCTAGAGGCATATTCAGGTTCATGAGTTTCTAAACTTTTTATCAAATCATCAACTAAGAGTTTTACTCGGTTTTCATAAAAAACTTCACAAACTTGAAACGAAAGATATTGTAGATCTACGGCCGGTTCTAGTAGTGTTGTTTTTCGCAACGGTACCTTTCTATATTTTGTAAAAACCTTGTTTACAAATTCTTTTTAATGCTCAGACAATATATTATATTTAAAAACTGCGAGATTTGATGAGATTTCCTTTTTAAGATATCCCTTTATCTTTTCAAGATCATATAATGGATTTGGTGGTGTTGGATCGTTCAATTCATAATTATCAAAAAATGTTTCAATATGACGCATTAATACAATATCAAAGGTAAACCCTTCACCCATGTTGTCGTTCCATCTAGATAATGAAATAGGCTCCTTAATACAGAAGAAAACGTATTTTGTATTGCCGATAAATAATGATATTCGGAAGTTAGTATGACTATCATTTTCTCTAAAAATATTGTTCCATATTGCATTAGATTCATACTCGATATAATTCGTTATAGTACCTTTTTTAGCATCTAGCGTTATTTTTCCAGGCCTTGAATATATCAGGGTTGACGCATTACATACATTATCAGTTGAAAATGGCATATTATCAATCTCTCTTGTTATCTCATCAAAGCAGGATCGATTAAATACTTTCTTACTATTCTTAAATTTGAATCCACATAAATCCATGGTAATTTCTTTGTTACTAATTTCATGTGAATTTAAAAGCGAATAAATTTTACTGAGAATATAACACTTGTAGTTCTTATATTCAGCCTTTAAAATCATAGACATTATTTCTGTTGGTACCGGATAAAATATTAGGCGTTTCTTTTGAGAAAAGTTAATAAAGTAATCGAAATTCTCTAAATAATTCATACTTTTGTTATATGATGAAATCATATAGGAAATGTAATTTGTCAAATTCCCCAATTTGTTTTTTGCAATTCTATAAGTACTATCTTTCGCTTTTTTTTCACTTTCTATCGAATCAATGTTTTGCAGATCACTCATATGAAAGTCGACCCTATAATTATTTTGAATATTATCTGAGTCTGTAAAAATAAACGAAAATGTTCCATCCTTGTTTATCGTGCAATACCCATGTATAGTAAAAACATCGAACAATCTTGTACGTTCATCGTTCTTTCGAAAATCTAACCGCCAAAATATATTTCTTATAAATATTTTAAATTTTCTTATCGTCAGAAAATCATTACATGCTGCTCTAATATATTTCATTCGATCAATTTCATTTTTTTTTGTTTCCATCGTTTTTATTTGCATCCACATGGGATCCGAACTTATAAATTCCTTTATATTATGTTTACCCCTCTCAAATTCCATGGCTTCATATTGTTCGTATGTGATACGTTTATTCATATAAGAGAAAAAGGTATCACCAACTGTATCTGTTCTTTGAACTACGAATTCGAAAATTTTTGTTACTTTATCGTCAGCCATTTCAAAATTATTTATCCGACCGTCAAAATTTAATTGGCTGTATGTTAACTTCCTCTCCGGAGATATACCTCTCATCCCTACATAACTACCCCAACTATCTGCATTCACTTCAGGCCTATTCTTATATAATTTGATTTTTTGAAATTTTTCTCTTCCATTAAAGGTTTTGCTATTCTCAATATTAATTTCACTTTGAATAAATTGACAAAATGATTCATTAATATTTATTTCGATATCATTAGAAATATAAGCAGCCACATCTTCACTATTTTGAACAAGCTGCATATCATAAATTTCCTTTTTTAAATCGCTTATTCCAATAACAAAGAAACACATAGGGCGGCTCTTGTGACTACTCTTTATATTGTCAAGTACTTCTAAAAGAGAAAGATAAGAGGCAATATCATTTTTACGAAGTAAAATTATTCCCGAAAACATCATATCCGTATCTTCCTTTTTTTTCTGTCTTATCAAGTTTTCAATGCCTTCAAGTCTACTTAATACGTTTTGAGTAAAATGTATATCATCAGTATCAAGTTTTTCTCTTCTTACATCCACATAATAGTTTTCGTCTTGAATACAATAATTACTTTCGTCAATTGCAAAATTTCTCAAAACCTCTATTATCTTCTCAAAGCAATGATAAAATAAATAGTTATAGTGTGCAACAAAACTAATTACGTATCCCTCATTATTTGAACAGTAGTTCATAAAATGTTTAATAGAGTCAAAGTCAAATTTACGCCATATCCTATCAAAATCGTTCTGATTATAAAATATATAGTTGGCTATAATATCAGATGAAGTGTTAGTATCAATATTTTTAGAAAAATGATCTCTATAAACCAACTGAGCAAGCTTCACATGTATATCTCTAAATGTGTCGTCGTACGTAGACAAGGTGTTCATACTGCTGGTGTAAATGCAATAAATATAAAATATAAATATTACACATCTGCTTCCAATATATTTGATTGTCATTATTGTGGGTTAAAAAAACAAATTATGTAACGGATAAAAAGAAAAAGACGAAAGAGGTAAATGTGCAATTATCATTCGTTTACTATTTTAAGATGGGTCCATAAAATATTCGGAAATCGAAAAAAAAAACCATTGGTTTATAGAATAAAAATAGAAATAATGACGTCTTAAGGCTGGGCACTCATGAGTAGAGTAGAGAAAACACGACAACTCTAATCTACTTATTTTTACAGGATGAACTACTCGGTAATTGTTAAATATTGGGGGTCCAAATTTTTCCCTCCAAAAATAGAAGGCAAAAAAAGTAACCAAAAAATAAATAAAAAATGAAAATAAAAAACAGGACAATTTTAAATTTCGGAAAGGTACATTATAGTGATCTTTTATTTACTTTGACGACAAAGATACGAGTTTTGCCCCAAAACATGTGCCGAAAACAAACCCTATGGAATACTTGCAAATTTTACTATAAGAGTTAAATGGTGCTTAAATGCTTTCAACATACATATTATTGCCTTTTTTGTATATTATTTTTTACCCATTTTTCTCTAAATTTTTAGGGTTTTAATTGGACCTCCACTATTAAACAATTACCGACTACTCTACTCATGAGTACTCAGAGGTGAAAAAAGATGTGGATTTGATTTGGACAAATTAAACTAATAAAAGTCAAATTAGCACGGTAAAAAGGTCTTAAAATAATCCAGGCAATATCCAGTTTTATTTTTTTATACGTTGTATGTTCAAAAAATCAAAAAAAAATACAGCTGGTATTTCTTATTCCTTTTGGTGGCTAACGTATTGTTCGTGTTAAAAATCCTATCCTGATGAGTTAAAAAAATTTTAATTAACAAATTCATTATGTCTTAAAAATGACAAAATCTTGCTGCTTATACACTCTAATAACAATAATTATCAGTTATATGCATATATATGTATGTTATATTCCTATCATCTACCTTCCGTTTATGAACAAATAAAATACTATAGGGGTGCTTCTTTTTCTACCGTGGGCACTTTTTCTTTTTCTTCTGATTTAGACTTTCTTATTTTACCATGGTTATATAATTTTTACATTTTGTGTAATTTTTTTACCTATGGCTTTTTGTAAAATACCCTCCGGGATAAAAATGTGTAATTTATAAAAACTGTGGGTTTTTTTTTAAAAAAGACGGTTTTATATTACATTTTTAACTCGTTATTGTACTTTTTTATCCTCGGGTGAAGATTACCTGTGGTTATGAAAACACAATACCCATAGGTACAATTTTGTTTATACCAGCAAAAATATAGCGTATACCTGCAACTATAAAAATACCCACCCATTGTTTTTAAGATAAAGATAAAGTATTTTTACTTTCGGCATATAAAAAATAAAAACCTCGAATGCAATTAATGATATATAAGGACAATTTAAAAGAGGAATTAGCACCTTGTTAACCCTTTAGTACTTTACTTGAATTTTAAACTTCCATAAATCTTAATTTTTTTATGGGTAAATGTTTTTTTCACCCCTTTTTGTAATTTTCCACCCCTTTTTTTAATAAAACACCCCCTTTTTGAAAAACCCACCCAATTTTTCCATCACGGCCTAGAAATGCACTAGAATTTTGTAACTTTTCACCCGGGTCCA